>PVLD010031886.1:0-15248 GCA_004027595.1 Dinomys branickii
CATGTCCTGTTGAAATGTTCCAGAAATTGTCGTCAGGGCGCTCAGGAGGGGAAAGAATTTCATTTGGCCCTACTCGTGTTTTTCCTCTAAGAGTAGTAATGAGGATTAATAAAAACCACAGCAGAACAGAAATCTTATTAGTCTACCAAGCATGAATGGGCACTGGCCAATTTGTAGAGGAAGCTAAAATTAAATTTGTAGTGTAATTTAATGTCAGTTGAATGCACGTAATAAAGAATGACCACCCTGAAAATTAATCCATTTAATAGTTAAAATATAATCAAAATGGTCTGTTCTACAAATGTAACTCTCATTCCTTTCTAATTAAACATTAGTTTATGAAGTTGGATTTTCCAGATGCCTGGAATTTTTTTTCAGTTTTGTGTAGCAAGTTTCCAAAACTGGAAGGCCCTCTGCTACTTCTTATAAGACAATCCGTTTATTGTTTTAGTGATTGCCAATTACATTTATAACCTCAGGAATTTTTGAAGGACAGAAAAAAAAAATCAAACTAAAATCAGAAGGGGAAATTATAGGCCAAATGTTATGGTTTGCACAATTTCAAAGAGACAGCATGATTGTATTTTGAGCTCTATGGTGTTGGCGGGGCTAGAGGGCTTGGGAGCCCAGAGGACCCTGCACGAGTGGGACATTCCAGTAAAGGGGTGGCCTGTGGGTGCCCAGGGTTGGAGAATATTTCCTTCTTGGTGCCCTGGTGGCACAGATCATCACGCTTTTCTTTGTTCCAGCCCCAACTATCTCAACCTCTGGCCACATTCCTTGTGGCCATCCTTTCTCCAGTCTTTAAAATTACATCCTTTGAATCATGCCAAGTCACTGAGCTCTAAATTAGATGCTGCACTTAACAGGAGACAAGTGATCTCCAAGAAGGATTGCCTCACTATGAGGTCATGGAAACTCTAGTTTCACAGTTGGAAAAACAAAAGTATTTCCCTTTCTCTTTCACCTCCTGGGTATTTTTTTTTTCATTACAAGAGATAAAAATCTAACAAAGTAAAAATATAAGCAGCTGGCCATGTGGAACATGACCCAGATTAGCATTTTCTCTGCAGTCTCATTTTCTCTTTCTCAATTAAAAAAAAAAAATTGTGGTCTGTGATAAATTTTAACCAGAGTCAATTATTGCATTTCCCAATTTTGGAAAAGAAAATTTGTACATGGCCTCTGTGCCTCCATTCCTTAGACATTTATAGGGCAGGATGTTAGGCACAGAGATCATAAAGATAAAACCCTGACTCACTCTCAGAGTCTGTAGTCCCACGTGGGGCAGGGACAGCCACAAAGAGGTCACGTTGGGATTCGGCCTGACTTCCAGCCATCAGAACACATTTGGAGCTGCAGGTGGCCGGTGGGCTCCCTGGCAAATATAGGAGATAAACCAAGCCAGATGGAGAGTGTAGAAGAGGCATTAAAGAAGGCTTTCAGGATGAGGTAACCTCCGACCCACTCTTCAGGACAAGGGAACTCACTGCTGTGAAAACCAGTGGGCACTGAAAGTAGGGTGTGCGCCAAGCAGGATGGCTTACAGGCACAAGCTCTGCTGTGAGATGTGAATTTTACCATAGCAGTGAGACTGCCATACTCTACTTACATAAAGTCCTTACTTTCCATGCCTCAGTTTCTAAATCTGTAAAAGAAGTAGCAAAATAGCACCATAGGACTAACACCCTTGGGGGTGGAATACGTAAAGCACCTGGAACTGTGCTTGCTGTGTCAAAGTGCTCAACAGTGGCAATTATCATCACATATAGAGAGCGAGAGAGTGAATTCAGATGCCTAGAAGGGCATGGTGTTGGAGTTACCTTTTCTAAAAGGGAAAGACCAAACAGGCAGGAGAAGGGAACCCAAAAGGGAGCGCTGAGCTGGAGGTCACCAGAAATGACCTTGTGAAGATGACCTTCTCTCCTTCCTGGAGTCCTTGCTAAACATTAAGACGAGCACTGAGGGTATATCCTTGAAGCGGCTTCCTTTGTCACTGTGACTTGGGAAAAGTCGGTCAGTGAAAGTTACTTAGATCTTCCACCTCTGCCTATTTGTCATTATTATCATTATGATTATTATTTTGCGGTTGTTAAGGAGGGAACCGAGGGCCTCATGAATGCTAGGCAATGGGTCTACCTCTGAGGGGCACCTCCAGGGTGAAATTTCTAATTTTACAAACTAAAACACTCTTTCCCATTCAAGGACTCCTTCCCCAAGCACAAACTAGTGCCTGCGCCGTAAGTGTAACACTCACCTCAAGACCTGAGGAAGGCAGTCCCCAAGCCACAGACGCTAACCGCATGCACGGAAACCTGGCTCTGGCCACACACAAGCCTATAGGTGGACCTGCAGGTGGAGTAATGTTGCGCTCGGATGCAGCACATCACATGGGAAGCAATGCAAGAAGCCACTGTGACAAAACATCATGAGACGTTCTTCTGGTTTAAAAAAGTGGTGTAGAAATTGCTATGGTCTGGACCTACACTGCCCTGAAAGGCCAGTGTGTTAAAGGCCTGCTCCTCAACTCGGTACTATGGCAAGAAGGTGGGAACAGGGAAGGAGTAGAGCCTGGAGGGAGGCCTTCAGGCCACTGGGAGTCGTACCTCAAAGAGGGTACCAGGGCTCTGGCCCCTTTCTCTCTTTGATTTTGCATCTGGCCTTGTGGTGAGCAGCTTGTTCCTTGACAGGCACCTGCCATCAAGGATGGGAATCTCCACCACACACCGGCATAAGCTTCATCTCTTTAGAAGTGGATTACCTGGGTATGGGTTACAGTACTGAAAAGCGAACTAACACAGAAATGTTAGAACATGAGAGACCTGGGCTGGGGATATAGCTCAGTGGAATAAGCGCCTGCCTAGCAAGCGCAGGGTGCTGAGTTCGATCCCCAGTACCGCAAAAAAAAAAAAAAAAAAAGAACATGAGAGACCTGAGTTGCTTAATGTCTTCATCTTCTTATTTGAAAAATAAGTCTAGATATCCTCTAAGGACTCTTTGGGCTCAAATGTCCTATAAATTGCTTAATGAAAAGGCTGTCTGGAATTAAAGCAGAATATAAAACCCTCAGTAAGAGGAAATGTCTCTCCCCAGCAATTTGTCAGACAACATTACTATGGTGTGTTCGTAGGAGAGAATAGCATCTGCCTTTTACATTTCTAACTTTTCCGTGACTATCTGCCACTACCTTCCTACCCACGACCTGTCATGAGTTCATGTCTTCCATGTTCTCGGAAGCCCACTGAACAGATAATGCATGACAGATCACGGCACTTGTTTGCTCTTCCTGACTTTGAGCTCCAACACTGTGAGCTCCTGTCATGATGATCCTACAGGTCAGAGACATGCCAGTAGCGTAATCTCCAATCTCAGAAATGCTTCCTTTGCATCAACAGACATTTCCTCCATCCGTGTGGGCACACAGTGTCAGTTAGCAGCCTCTTGTGCCTGGGGAGCCTCAGGAAGCACTAGGAATAGGGACAGAGCTGCGCCACCTACAGTGGGTGTGCAGGTCAAAACCCACTGCTGTCCCTTGTCTCCCTGTTAGGCACCATGAATAAAGTTTCCGTTGTACATGTATGAAATACTGACAGCCTTCCCTTTCCTTCCTGCCTTGAGAAATGACTGGAACTCGGGATCTTCTTGGCCTTGGCTCTGTGAAATGTTTACTGCCCACATTTCCCCTCTCTGCAAGCAGAAGACACAATTCACACCGGAATTCTGTTGCACACTGGGCTCGCCAGTCTGTCAGCTTCTCACTAGAACGTCCCAGCCACAGACGTGGCTCATCCTGGTCACATCACCCAGAAACAGCCTGTGGATAGGGGCAGGGCACCAGACAGCAGGCACTCTAGCTGGTCTCTATTTCAGCCAGGTGCTGCCTTTATGTTAAACTTGCCCCACACTTGTCTGAGGCTGATCTCTAGCTACTAGAGAAGCACTCTTCCTAGGAGAGCTCTCACCAGGTACAGATCACGGTTGTGACAGCTATACAGGTAACAGTATTCCAGGTGTTTACTCATTTCCTGAAATAGCTCAATGGTTCATCTGATCGAACACATGATGAACTTGAGGTGCAATCGAATTTGGAAAAGCAGGGATTCCACTCTGGGGTGATCTTATTCCAGGGAGGTGGGAACCTCTCAGTGAGTGTCTTTTTAAGACTTTTCCCAAAAAAACAGGGACGCATTCCAGAACACCAGCACTCATGAGTGCCCCTGGCGGGGTGTGAACCCCCAACACTGCTGTCATTAGTGACGCTTTCCCTTCATGGATTATAAAATGCACAGGAAGGCCAGGGGTTTTTGTCACCACTGACGAACACTCCTCTCCCGCCCCATGTGCTTTGATGTACAACATCAGGAAAACCCTCTCACCCACAATGCCCAGCTGGGCTACCCAACCGCAAGCCAACGTAAACACACAGCTGGCATGAGTCACCAGAGCAAGAGCTCCGTGCATCTCCACAAAATGTGCAGTCTGCACCGCTAGGATCCCTGCATGTGTTTATGATTAGTTATGCGAGCTGCTAGCGAGCCAGCCACTTCTCAAATACAAACTAGTTTCTATCAGTTATCCAGGTGGTTTTTAGGTTTTTTCTTTTTGGAGTGGGAGAGGAGGGAGGAATATACTCTAAGAATTCTAAAAGAATGAAGGTTTTGCTTAAGTCTAACCATTGAAAAATGCTTCACTCTGACAGTTGATGGTACCTATAAAGAGATGAAGACATGCCCTGTAAGGGAGGCAATTTTATTAATTTATTTTAACTGCTTTGGGTGTTCAATGGCCATCTCTTCTATTCAGCCAACCTTATCCTATATGTAAAATTCTGCCAAGCCTACAGAATCTACTCCTCCTCCTCCAGCTCCCTGGACTCCTCCAGTCTGAACTACAGCCCTTCTCACAGCCTTCCCTGCCCCCCAGCCCTCCAGACAGGCTTCACCTCACAGCGGTTCCACGTGCCCTGCTCTAAGAGAAAACGCCCAACCTCCTCCCCCACACAGAGCCCGGCCTCCCCCCAAGGCTGCTCCTCCAACACAGCATAGTTTAGTTCCCACTGCTAGGGCCGCAGGCAGAGTTCCTGGTTTAGGGAGCTCACGCCTCTAGCTGTGATCTTTCAGTGTCTCCCAGAGGAGATACCCAGGGAATGATTGCTAATGCAAAAATTAAAACGAACAAATGGATGAATGAACTCAGTATCAGCAAATTCAGAGGTCTCTATTTTCTCACTTAAAAATCTCCTTATTAGAGCCAGGCGTGGTGGCACATGCCTGTAATTCCAGCACTCGGGAGGCTGAGGGAGGCTGAGGGAGGCGGAGGCAGCAGGATCATTGTGAGTTTGAGACCAGCCTGGGCTACAAAGTGAGATCAAGGCCAGGCTGAACTGCATAGTGAGACCCTGTTTCAAAAAGACAAAAAAAAAAAACCCCAAACTCCTTACTATTTGGTTGTCTCATACATGCACAAGTTTAAAGCAACAATTTGGACAAAGATAAAGCAATACCCCCATAATGAATCTACTTGCTAACTGTGTAACTCCTATCCTTTCTTGGCTCACCCTGCATCTGCTTTTCTC
Organism: Dinomys branickii; assembly: GCA_004027595.1. NCBI lineage: Eukaryota > Metazoa > Chordata > Mammalia > Rodentia > Dinomyidae > Dinomys > Dinomys branickii. The sequence continues at coordinate 5,576 of PVLD010031886.1, forward strand.
TCTGGCTCTGGCTCTCCCTCTCACTCTTTTAAAATACATGAGCTAAGACAGTTTCTCCAAATCTCAGTCTGAAAGTAACTGTGAGTTATTGTGATTTGAACCCAGCAAAGCGGGGCAAGGCAAACACCACAAAAGGCTCAGGAGACTGAACTATCTGAGCTGTCTGTGAGCTGAAAAATTCCTACTCCCAGATCCCTTGCGGTCACTTACCAAAGTGAGAGGGAGAGGCTGCACCAGCTCAGCCTCGGGTCCCTTAGGCTCTCTGCATTCTGGAGGACTAGCTCTGGGTATTTTTGCTCTGCAAGCTTCAGGGACCGATAAAGCAGGCAGCTGCCTCAATCATGGGTTGGAAACTATGGTCGGGGCCAAATCCAGCCTGCTACTTGTTTTTGTAAATAAAGTTTTAATAGGACACACATCTGTTACCCACAATCTATGGGTGCTTTTGAATTAAAAAGAGCAGAGCTGCAACAGAGACCATACAACCAACAAAGTACAAAATATTGATCTTTGCAGAAAAACATCACCAATCCCTATTCTAAATAATGTGCATGGAGGAGGGTAACTTCCGCCTAATCCTCCTCTGTTCTCTGAATAAGACCTGGAGTTTAACCATCGGAGGTTTGAAAAAAAAGTACATATATGCTTTGGGAAAGTAAAACACCTTAAACACCAAAGCAAATAGTTTCTTGGTAAGAATAAAATAATCCCCACCTGGGCACTACAGGGACTATAGATAGGCTCCAGAAAGCCCAGGCAAATTGGGCAGGCAGAAAAATAAACTTGATAACAGCCCAGTATTGACTGTGTCTGTCACAGAGAGATGTCTACAGATCCAGCATCCTGAGAGGAGAAGTGAGAGTTCAATTTTTTGGCACCGTGATGGGTTTTCATCCAAACTCGTTTCCTTGCCAACTCCTCTTCCAGCCACAACCAACAGCTGCAAGTTAGCAGGATGGCAGAGTGCAGTCACATGAAGGAAAAGGAGCAGACTGTCCGGGGACCTGGCAGCCACCTTCATGTTCTGATGGAAGGATGTGGTCTAATCTCAAAGGCAGTGAATCAGGAAACCAGACAAGGTCATGTGGTTTTCATGCTCTCTTTACACACCCTCTGAGAAGAGCTAACACTAACCTATGGTGACAAAAGTCCGAAATACATTACCTGCAGGGATGGGGGGTGGACTAGAAAGGGACACTTGGAACTGGCTGAGATGATGGCCACATCCTATATCCTGTCTGGATGGCACCTACAGGGGTCAGCAGTCATCAAACTGGGTATTTTGCCATACACTGAGTGTGGCTCCTTCAAAAGAAGTGACTTACCAGTAAAGCTAAATACAAATTTGTTTTTGCCTCTGGGTATGTCTTCACGAACTCCAGAGGTCCTTGGGTCTTTACCTCCACACTATTCTACCCCACAGTAATGGATAAGAAGAGAAGATAAAGAGGGAGAGGGGGGTGAGGAAGGCGGAGAGCAGTTCCTATCCCCCTCGCTGCCCATGTCCTTGGTGGGCTCACTGGTGGAGCATGTTGTCAGCTATCAGCAGTAGGACCTGGTATGTCAGAGAAAGCTCCATAGCAAAAAATGAGGAAAATGTGAAATGAAAACTTTCCTTAAATTGTATATCTCAATGTTTATTGCAATACTCAAGAACACCAAGGCAACATTCAACAGTATGCTTGCAAACTTTTTTCTTGGAAGTCTCTATTGCAATTATATTAAATTTATTCCAATTTTGTACCTAAATGAATATAAGTTAAGGTATTTTAATTAGATTAAGCAGAAGGCTAATTAAATCCAATTGAATTAATTTATGTATTACGTCTAATACATACATACAGTATTAACAAAATTTATCCTCCAAAAGGGAAGTTATGAGTATTTTCTTTAACCTTGAGCAAAAAAAATATGACAAAGTACTATGATGTTTAGAAACAGTACCTAACCCTCCTCTTAAGGACTCAACTTACAAGCATCTGAAAAATAAGCATCATTTCTGCTTCTCTGGCTGTGTTTTAGAGAAAGGCATGAAGACAAGTGCCTCGCTGACGCATAACCCTGATTGATGCTGCTGGGAGGACGTAACCAAACTCGGACTATGGGATGCCCTCAGAGCGGGGCGAAACTCATGCCACTGCAGAGGCAGCTTAAACAGCTGAGCGGCCCAGCAAGTAAGCTGAGATGAGGAAGTGGGGAAAGGTATTATTATTGTTATCATTAGTAGTAGTAGTAAATCAGCGCAGGTCTAAAATCAAGTTTCAGTTAAAAATGTAGGATGAGCTAATTACCTTAATACCTAACCTAAAAGAAAACTCTAACCGACCATGGAGAAAAATTTCATCATTTCATTAGTAGAGGAGCCCCCCCAAGGTGAGCGACAGGAACCCCGGTGAAGAGCATGGCTTGCACGGAGCTCAGTGTGACCCTCATCTCACCCACAGTGCATGTCAAATGGCTCCAGCCTGTGTCGCCAGGCTCCCCTTTCAGGACCCCAGTGACACCAGCAACTGTGGCTTCCTGCTGCCACGCACTGGGTCATTACCACGGTCGTTCTTCCAAGGCGTGAGCCCCCTGCTGACTCGCGCACCGTCACCCACTGAGAGGCGGCTGGGTGCCTCTCTGCTCTTCTCCGCACGCACTTCCTCCTTCTCCTCCCTCCTTCCCTTCTTTCCTCCCTCCCACCTTCCCTTCCTTCAACCCTTCAAGGACGCGAGTACCCGCTCTGGGCCGCCAGGCAGAGCGTGATGCAGCTGATAGCGCAGGGTCTGGCCTCGGGCGGTCTCACTTTGGCTGTAGCTGAAGCCCACCCTTGGCACAGCCGTCTGTGCTTGCTGCTAACCGGTCTCGGTGCTTAACCCTTTCTGCAGCACCAGTAACCAACACTACGTGTGGCACTCAGAATCAATCAACGCTCGCTCAGCTTCACTTTCTCTGGGAGAACTAGAGCTTTCATTTCCTGTTTTAATGCGTGGTGCAGCTCTTAACCAAAATTTAATGTCGGGCTGGGGATATAGCTCAGTGGAATAAGCGCTTGCCTAGCAAGCGCAGGGTCCTGAGTTCGATCCCCAGTACCGCAAAAAAAAAAAAAAAAAGAAATTAATGTCTACGGCACTCAGTGGGGTATGCTCACCCTCTGTTATACACCTCCCCGAGCTGTGCTTGGCTTTAGTTTCTCTTCCTTCCTTCCTTCCTTCCTTCCTTCCTTCCTTCCTTCCTTCCTTCCTTCCTTCCATGTTTTTGGCACCAGGAATTGAAGCACCGTCCACTGAGCTGCGTATCCCATGGCCTTCTTTCATGTGTCAAACCTCTTTCAGGTGTGGGCGTGTACAGCTGCTCCCAGCTTTGACACGTACGCACTAGTCAGCGCTGAGTAGGGCACAGGCGAACTGAGAGAAGCCTCGATCTCAGGCGACTTCCTTGGGGAAGCGGCGCTCCCCTTCCTGTGGCCGGCATCCACACTGCAGCCCTCTGGGGTTATGCAGTAACCGTTTGTTAAGGCTCCAGTCCGCGGGAAACCTCCGGACGGTGCAACGGACAAGGTAGCTAAGGCTTCTGCAGTGAATAAAAGGGACCCTGCTCTTGTCCTAGCGGTGCTTCCGTTCTCCTGTGGGGCCAAGGATTCCGTCTCATCCTACAAGCAAAACTGCTGTCTTAGCCACCTTGAGTTGTTGCTGTAACAAAACACTAGAGACCAAGTACTGTATAAGCAAGAGAGATTTCAGAGGCCATGATTCTGGTAGCTGGAGGGGCCAAACAGCATGGTGCCAGGGTCCCGGTGGGCGCCCCGGCAGCGTCTCACAGGGCAGAGAAGAGGACAGGGAGGGCGCGTGCAGTGCAGGGGAGGCCCAGTGTATGGGCGCCTGGCTTTGTAGCAGCTGGCTTCCAAGAGCGGGTCCATCTTCAGGGAGTCGAGCTAATCCCTGATGAGGGTGGTAAGGCAGGGAACCCCGTCAGCCTGGTCACCCCGTCACACCGTACCCGACCCCGTGCATTGTCCAAGGGTGGCTGGTGTCTGAATCCTGCGTTTTAGAAACACTGGGTGTGAGTCCTAACTTTTATTGGATTTTCCAGTTCTTTGGGGGAAGTTTTCGAACCTTCCCCCTTCTGTCTGCCTCTTCTCGCCCTTCCTTCTCCCAGGCACTTTTAGAACAAAACGCTGCCCCTGGCTCTGCCGCTGCCACTGCCCCTGGCCCTGCCCCTGGCCCTGCCCCTGGCCCTGCCACTGCCCCTGCCGCTGCAGCAATTCTTCACCTTACCCTCACTCAGTCATGGCACTGGCTTCCATCTCTGCGGCTCCCTTACACCCAGCGCCCAAGATCTCCGCCAATCTGCGCGCACCGGGCCCTACTTTGCTCCCCGCAATGCAGCGTCTGGTCGTCGAGGGTCTGACCCGTGGCTTCCAGAACGCGCCTGTCCCATGGTCTCTGCTGGGCCCTGCTCATCCCTGTCCCCAGGGCTGGCGCCTCCCGTGAGCAAGGGACTTAAAAAGCAAACAGAAACTTCCGGTCACGAGCTCTCTGTCCGGTGGGCACTGCCACTGCATGATCTCCCAGGAGCCCCCAGACCAGTGTCCCAGCTGACTCGCACCCCGGGACTCCCAGCCTCAGGTACCAGCGACCCCAGACCGAAACCCCAGCATGTTCTGTGTTCTCCTTCTGCGTCTAACCACCTCTCTGCACCAGCTTCATTGCTGGGCTGCCGCACAGCACCCGTCGCCCCTCCATCCACATCCACAGACCCAGTCATGACAGGAAGGGACTCGAGAGCCTTTCCATCTCCTCGGCCTGCCACCTTCTGGGAGTGCCACCTCCACTCCCACAGTAAGCAGACAGAGACCCCGACACAGCAGCAGCACACAGCTACAAGATGACAACTGGTTTTCTGAGGTTTAAGACAATGGTTCTTAGACCAGGTTAAAAGAGCACTGAGTGAACTGGTCCCAGCAGGGCTTGGGCGCATCACAAGCAGGACACACCAGGGTGAGGGTGGGGTTACTGGAGTGAACGCCACTTTTTGCTTTTGTTTTTGAGGCAAAGCCTCTCCGGCTGCCCTCGAACTCTTTATGTAGCCCAGGATGGCCTCAGATTCTTAGATTCTCCTGCCTCAGCCTGTCAAGTTCACAGGCATGCGCCGTCACACACACAGAAAGAATTCCTCTTTTAATATACACTGCAAAAGCCCTTTGGTAGCAAAGCACTCTGATGAATTCTTAAGAGACATGGAGCTAACTTTTGGTAAGGAGGACTGTGTTTGTTTAGGGTTGCCATAATCAGACCCTTTCCGTTTGGGCTTCTGGTAAGCAGTGAGTCCTGCTGCTCCAGCTGGCACCCACTGTCTGTCTCGTGGGCGTGACACAGCTCAGGGCACACAGCTCAGTGGCTCCTTCCAACTCCATGCAGCCAGCAACTGGCAGAGCAGAGTTTATAGCCCACAGTGGCCAAGCCCGCCTGGGAATTGCAGAGCTGGACAGGCGAAGCGGGAGAGGAGGGAGAGGAGCTCCTCTGGCCAAAATCCCAAAGCCAGGCGCCCTCTGTTTTCCCAAACGGAATCTGAGGAAACTTCCAGTAGGCTCTTTCCCCATGAATTGCTCCAGTGAGGCCAGGCTGTGCTTCGCTCTGAGACGCCGGAGAGAATCATGCAGGCTCTCTCTGGCACCCTGGTCAGATGAGGGGCCTGGTGTCGGAAAGGACACCGGGAAATGCCATGCTCCTCGGCAGCATCCTCCAGCTTCCTCCGCACCCTGGGTCTTCCCAGCGATGTCCCTGGCTGCCCCGAAGGAGCGGGCAGAAGTGACAGTGGGACCAGGAGTTGGCAGGGCGGATCCAGAGCGTGACACAGCCCCTTCCCTGAGCCTAGCTCTGCCCCACCTTCCTTGGGGTCCTTGCTCTCGGTTGTCTTCCCCGACTTAAAGCCCAGCAGCTCCACGTCTGTGCCTGCTGGTCCAGACCAAAATGGGGTCCCCCAAGGCCACTGTGGCAGAGGCCGAGAAGGCCAGGCCGCTTTAGACCTGTATCTTATGAAACCTCAGTGACCCAGCAACCTGAGAACAAGGTGAGGCCTTGAGAAATGGTCAAGCAATTGAGCCTGGAGACCTGCCTGACTCTGCTTCTCCAGAAGTATCAAAGCCCAGTTGGAGTGGACAAGGGTTTATTTCCTAAAGGGGCATTGTTGGAGCCCACCACTGAATACTCACTAAGTAGCCAGGCTGACCTCAAATTAACAAGTGATCCTCTCACCTCAGCCTCAAGAGTCCTGGGATTACATGTGTGCATTACCTCACTCAGGTCAGGAGGTAAAGCATATTGAAAGAAATTAAAAGAATATTATGGTTTTAACCCTAAAGTCTATGTTAGTAGTTAAAGAAAGAAACTAATAAAACTCAAGTGAAAAATTCTAAGGTCTAGTTACTAAGCATATGATGCTAAGGATTAAGGAATTAAAATTTGTCCCTGTCCAAAAGCAAAGCCACACAGAGGAGGGTGTCTTGGTATATATTGCTTGGGTCCTGCTTTCTTGGTCAACTTGAATCTAATGAAATCTATCTTCCACAGTGAGAAGGTGGATCGTGTTTGAGCAGCGTTTGTAAAATGAAAACCCACTTTATTTGGGCCACTTAGGAGCAGTGGGTTGTGTTGTTTTACCTGGTGTCAACCCCCTGATTTGAAGACCATGACTTAGCTTGGGGACAACACCGTCACCTAAAGTAGACTCCTTGGAGGGCAAAAGCATAGCTTTTAAGTGGAATGGGGAAGGGATCCTATTAGTGAACTTCTGTCAAGTGGTAACAAAGTTTCTCTGGTAAATTACAGATATCCATTCTTAGTTACCCCTCTGTTATGCTTGATACATTGTGCCAACTTGAGAAGTCTAGAAGGTTAACTAAGTAACTCAGCAGTTCTACAACCCAGACTGTAGAGGTCATGCCCATTCCTCTAGGATGTTGTTCACCCTGTCAACTTGAGAAGTTTAGAAGGTTAACTAAGTGACTTGGCCGGTGCAGGGTCCTCACTTTGTAAACATCCTGAGCCTGTGCAAGAGGAGGGCACAGAGATGGTGTGAGTGCTGCATATACCCACCCGAGAGTGGGTAGCCTGCTTAACATATAAGGGAGGAAAAAAGGCTTGCTCTTGCCTCCTTTATGCTGTTCCTGCTTTTGCTGCCTTCTGCCACCTTGAAGTGTTGCTCCTGTGCCATGCCACTCTGCCTTGGAGCCAGCTGATTACAGACTGAAATCTCCACAGTGAGCTAAATAAACCTTTCCTTTCTTAAGTTTGGGTGTCAAGTATTTTGTCCCAGCAATGACAGAAAAGTACCCAAGACACCCTCTCGGTGTGTATTCTATTAAGACAGAAGAGAAATGCTTGGAGAAGAAAAGACTAAATACAAACTCCACGTTTACAGCACCTTCTATGTGAAAGCTGCCCCTGTGGGCTGCTGAGGAGGTGGGGGGTCACAGTAACACGTCTCTGCTCTCAGGAAACCTAGCCTCAACTGAGGGTGGGCAAACCATAAACCCACCATAGACAGACTAATGTTATGAAACTGGCACAGTGGGTTAAAAGCACAATTTGGGGAGGAGGCTGAGCGACACGCCTGGCTCTCTCATTTTCCAGCTGTGTGGTTTGGGGCTACTTCTCCACGCCTGGGCTTTGTAGGTCCTCCCCACCCCCATCAACAGTCATCACAAGACAGGAGTGCGTGACTAATTACCAAATGGCCATTACAGCGGCAGGCTGGTGCAGGAACTCCTCTAGCTACTACCATCAAAGAAATCCACAGAAAGAAAGTTTAGCCTTACTTCATTTACGGCATCTCTCTTTTGTGCTGTCTTTTGTCTCTTGTCACTTAAATATGGTTAATCTCGGCCTCTCCCATATTAGCTTTGATTAGTACATAAGAAAATGCTTTTGTTGGTAGTAAAGGCATTGGGACTGAGCTACATCCCCAGCCCTTTTTAAATTTTAAGTCAGGATCTACCTAAATCACCATGCTGTCCAAGCTGGGCTTGGACTTGCAATCCTCCTGCCTCAGCTTCCCAGAGTACTGGGATTACAGACATATGGCACCATACCTAGCTTTTATAAAAGTTTTTAAAAGTACAGTAGTGAAGGGAAGAGAGAAGAGGGACCAAATACCATACTATTAATTACTGTGTAATTTTGGGCTATTCAACTTTCTTTCTAGCATCAGTCAGATTTCTCTAACAATTTACAAACACACACACACACACACACACACACACACACACACAAGCACGTGGGGCCCCTTTGTGCGGAGGCAAAGGAACTGGTGAGTGTTTTCTACATCGATTGCTCACAAATGAATGCAGAACTGGAAACTTCAAAAGGATTTTTTTCTTTACACATTACAGATGCACAAAAGAAAATTGTGTGGCTAACCACAAAGTTTAACATAAAGATTTATCTTTAGATGCAAAGCATAATCAGTACCACAACTTAGAATAACTTGTCAAGTGTTGTAAATCTTATGTGTCTGACAGTTAAAAAATGACTACACACTGCTTTATCATCCGTCTCCAGCTTCTCCTTCCTGTCCTTTGTGCCGGCTTTGTGCGAGCTCATCATCTGTTCAGCGAAGGGTGGAAGAGGAATACATAGATTTAATCAGTGTTTAAGACAAACATGAGCCACTCAGCTGCTCTATGTGTGACTTAGCATTTGCTCCCCCCTTGGAATTACAGGGCCCTCACTGCCGGCCAAATGGGTAGTTTAACTCACTCCCCATGGGAGAATGATACAACGCTTTCGATACTCAAAAAAGAAGATGAACACATGGAGAAAGAATCTATCTTCTTTATACCCCATTTTAGAAAATAAAGAAATTTGCACTTTTGGATACAGTATTATTTTGTTTTGATACATACCCTTTAGGATTCACAAGGAAATGGACACCGGGAAACTTCATGAGGGAATGGGGGTATAGCTCAGTGGCATAAGCACTTGCCTGGCAAGCACAAGGTCCTGAGTTCGATCCCCGGTACCGAAAAAAAAAAAATTCCTTCACGTTTCTAACGACATGAATATATTCTAGTCACTGTACATGTTGCAGGGCTAGGGAGCGAGTGTGTTCCCCCAAATGATACATTACCAAACACCAACAAACTCTAGTAACTTGGAACCCAGCAAGAAACTAAAAGGAAACAAATTTTAAAAAACTCTTTCAAGGAAATCAAAACAAAAGCTTAACAAAAGATTGTAGTTCTCTGAACTACACAAGCTTGGTTATCTAATAAAAAGTGATTTATAAAGCATGTTAAAAGTAATAATAAACTTATAATCATAATTGAATTATAGACAAAGCAACAGAAAACCAACAATAGTTGTTGCATTTCATATTGATATCTTCAAAATGTATGCTTTTCGTTTATTTTTTTTATTTTTTTTCTCTTTCTTTCTCTGTTGTAGCTGATGTAGTTCTTTTTGCTTTCACACTATAAAAAGAAGTTGTACTACTGACTCAGGTCACTTTAGTGTAAGGAATAGTTGATGATTAATTGTCTGATCAATTTTGCATGTCTATACCTATTTTCCTGAATATACAATTAGAAATTATCAATATGTAATGCAACAACCACCGATGATTCCCGTCGCCTTATCTGTAACTCAGATTCGATTGTACTATTCTTATGCTACTTTGTGTATGTTTGTGA
>PVLD010031887.1:0-15253 GCA_004027595.1 Dinomys branickii
AAGAAATTATTCTATAATGCTACTGTAATTACATCATAATGATACTGGCAAACAAATGAACAAACAAACATCCAGACCTGAGGATCAGGTGAATTCATTAGAAGTTGCAGACAAATCTGCAAATACATTCAGCCCCTTTATCTTCGACAAAGGGGCCAGATATGTTCATTGGAATAAAGAAAGCCTCTTTAATAAGTGGTTCTGGAAAAACTAGCTTTGCACATGCCACAGACTAAAAGTAGGCCCATGTCTATCACCATGCACTAAACTAAAGTCAAAATGATTCAAAGATCTAAATATGAAAACAGAAACACTAAATCTACTGGAAGAGAAAGTAGGTAGACATCTTGAATACACAGGTATAGGCAGCAAGTTCTAAAACAAAAGCCAAAATGCACAGGAAATGCTTCAAAGAATCAACAACTGGGATCTCGTCTTATTAAAAAGCTTTTGCACAGCAAAAGAAATCACCAAAAGTGTTAAAAGTCAGCCCATACAGTAGGAAAAAAAATTAGCCAATTGTCCCTCAGACAAAGGACTTATATCCAGAACATATAAAGAATTGAAAAAAAAAACCCAAATTTAGAAAGCCAATCCAAAAATGGACAACTTAGATGAGTACACATTTCTCAGTTAAAGAAATACAAATGGCAAACAAGTAGATGAGAAAATTTTCGACATCAGTCATTGCAGAGATGATAATTAAAACCACACTGAGATTCCATCTCACTCCAGAAAGAATGGCTGTCATCAAGAAATCAAGCAATAACAAATGCTGGTGGAGCTGTGGGAAAAAAGGAACCCTTCTCCACCACTGATGAGAGTGCAGACTGGTGAAACCACTGTGGAAATTTGTGTAAAGATTCCTCAGAAAACTAGGATTAGAGGTCTCATTCTACCCAGCTATTCTCTTTCTGAATATCTTTCCAGAAGAATTAAAAACATTGTAGCAGAGAAACCTATGTGCACCCATGCTTATAGCAGCACAAACTGTAATAGCTAAATTTTGGAAACAACCCAAATGCCAACTGACTCAGGAATGGATAAAAAAGATGTAATTTATTTCTTTACAATAGAGTACTACTCAGCCATAAAGAAGGATAATGTGGAGACTTTTATAAGTAAATGGATGAAACTTGAGACCATACTCATAAGTGAAATAAATCAAACTCACATGTGTAATTATATTATCTTGCTGGTGTGAGAAAATGAAAGTGTCAATAAGATCTAAAATGTACAATGGATACTGTGAAGTGGGAATAAATTATTTAGAAGGAAAAAGGAACTAGGAACAGGGAAAGGGGAAATAAAGGCAGGGAAATGAAAGAAAAACATAAGGTACCTATACTATTAGTGTATCTTAGTTCATAGGAAAGTAAGGTTTGTGCTAGTATCAATCTGATAAATTTTATGCTCACACCTTTTACTCTGAAGAACCACTTTAAAGATAACCATATGCAATGTATTAACTATTCTTATTCCCCTATTATCTTGTTATGGAATTTTGTTTCACCTTTTTCCATAAAAACAGAATGTTACAGTAATACTTATGACTGGGCTGTAGGTCTTTGAATTTTAAATCCTTTACAAAGTCTATTGTTTTGATATTGGAAACATGTACCTTTACTTATCTCTTTCTGCCTAACTAATGCATTTAAAACTCAGCTATTTGTAAAAAAGATTTAAAATTTCACCATGATCTTGTGGGTTAAGAGTACAGGAAGCACTCCAACAAATTATTTCTCTGCTCCCAGTGGTTCAAGTTGGATTACTCCTTGGAGTGCATGCAGCTGCAAGCTCACCCCTAAGATGACATCTCACCATGGGAGGTCATTCTATACAGGGTCGCTTGTCTTTTGGTAGTCCAGCCTGGATCCATTACAGCATGGGATACGGGCTCCAAAAGAGAGATTACAAATGCTGTCAGTTCTCCTACAGTTTGAAATAAAAATTGATCCCTTTTTAACTCTGCCATATTATACTGATCAACATGAATCACAAGACCATTTTCTTTACAATGGATCATATCTTGATAGAATGAACCCATATCTTAGAGAGAAGAATAATGAAGAAGTTGTGGAAGGATGGAGTAAAGTTGATCATTGGGTACTAAAGAGCAAGAAATTCTGGTATGCTGCTGTACAGTAGTGTGACTGTAGATAATAATTTACTATAAATTTCAAAAAGGATTCTGGAGGTTCACAATAAATAAGTGATAAATTTATAAGATGATTCACACACACACATGCACGCAGAGTGGTGCCTTGCTTCACAAATGCTTTTGTTTGCAAACAATTTGCTTCACAAGAAGAAGCATTTGGCAAAATTTTGTTTTTGTTTGCAAACTCTGCATCTGATAACAAAAATGACCATGTGACCATGGCCATGTTTCCCATGCGAATAGAAATGTGGTCATCTTTTCCAAAATCGTAGAACAGGGCCAGGGAAAAAGCTCAGTGGCACAGTGCCTGACTGGTAAGCTCAAGGTCCTGAGTATGATTCCCGGTACCAAAAACAAACAAACAGAACAAAATCGGAGAGCAAATCAAGTTTGTGAGCCTAGGTATCACCCCCATGAGCTGAGATAACTTAAAGGAAAAAATACACAATGTATAAATTTATTTAATCATCATGTGGCACCTTATAAATATGCACAATTCCATGTTTCTATGTATCATTTCAAATTGAAAGAGAAATTAAAAGGATCTGGGACCACTTTTAATCATCAAACATACTAAATGATGGGGATAAAGAACTCGGTTACCGAATACACTTCACACTTTGTTGAGCATGTTCTCATTTATTTAACTTTGTGAAATTTCCTGAAACTTGGAAAATAAGATCTATTCTATGTCAGAGAAATAGCAGGTTCAGAGGTGACTGATATTGAAATTTACATATCCCAACATATGAAAATAAGTATGGCCTAAGTGATAAATATCTACTTTTAACCAGTTGTGTGTTTTTTGTTACTAAATTGATTTACTAGAGGTAATAATAGACCTCTTCCAAATTTTCAGTTTACATAAAGTTCTAATGGATCTCCAGAATCAGAAACTCAAAGAATTAAACGACTGGCTAACAAAAACAGAAGAGAGAACAAAGAAAATGGAGGAAGAGCCTCTGGGACCTGACCTTGAAGACCTAAAGCGCCAAGTACAACAACACAAGGTTAGTATATTTATCCTATATTTTTACTATACTATGAGTTCATTGTGTATATCTAAATTAAATGAACACATAAACACACGCATCTATAGTTTACAGGCTAAAGAAACTGAAACTTCAAGTCAACAATAGCTTAACATAATTTTTACTTCGTAGATCTTGTAACCTGTATGGCTATGCTTTGAATCTCCCATCTAAAATTCTGCTGTTGCCAACATGATAGTAGTGAGACGTAGAGGATGGAAGGGGTAACTAGTTCAGGTTTCCTCTAAGTAAAAGAGATGAGGGTTCTTCTAAAAGAGACTTCAGGCCGTCAGTGGTTACCCTCTTTGCTCTTCTCCATGAAAAGAACAGAGCAAGAAAATTTTCACGTGCTTGCATCTTAACCTTGGACTTCCCAACATCTATAACTGTGAGGAAATGGGTTTCTGTTCTCTATAAGTTGTCTAATATCAAATGCTGTTGTTTAATATCAAATTGTCTAACATCAAATGCAACAGAAAACAACTAAGATGTTACCCAGATACAGTTTAACTAGATGTTTTTGATTTAAAAAAACAAACACATCCCTAAGAAAAGGAACGCAGGCTATGTGATTTCCTAAAAGGTTGGTTTCTTGGGAGAGAGCTTCTGTAGGGATTCCCTACAATTCAAATCATATCAATTGTTGTTACTTTCCCATTAACCTGATTTGAAATCTTTTTTATTTTATTTCTATTTTTCTTTAAAATAAAAAATACTAAAACTAAGATGTTTCAGATACTTTTGCTCTTGATTCAGTTACTTAGAGTATGCCAAGATTGATTTTTAAAAACTGAACATCTGTAACATTGCTTTCCTACAAAATGCATCGTTTTTTTGTGATACTGAGAAATGAACTCAAGACTTTGCACTTACCAGGCAGGTGTTTTTACCACTAAGCTATAGTCCTGGACCCAAAATGCATCATTTAATTTTAATATTTCTATCTTATTTTCACTTCATTTATAAATCTATAATTATGCTCCCTGGCTGTGAAGAAGCATTTTTTACCTCTGTGACTGAAATTTCTATAAGAATATTCCTGAGCAAAACTTTGAGTGTGCTTAATGCTAACAAACCCTCTAGGATATTTAAATCAACTCTAAGTATTAAGGTTGCAACAGGGTCTTGCCAAGTCCGCGAAGATATACACATAGAAAAGAATCTTTCAATCTTCACAACATTTAGCAAATAAAAATATAAGCCTAGTTAAGTTTAAATTTCAGATAAAAAGTATTTTTACAGTGTATATCCCAAATTATTCATTATTTTTTATTGGACATTCTCATATTTCTGGGCATCTTTTATTGTAAGTGTTAATTATCAGGATCTATGTTTTTTGAATTTATGGTTTTTAAAGGGAATACCTGTTCCCTAAATTCATACCTCCCATATTTGTATTTTGCTCAACTTTATTCTCTTTTCATACCAATTTGTGAGATCTACATTTACAAGTCTTGCACACAGATAAAAAATACTTTTCCAAAATTCAGAGCTTTTATTTTATTATTTTATAAGGTTTACCTTTCACTTGCAAATGGAGCTAGTCCTTGCTATTAGTGCACTGAAGACAGTACTGTTGCAGTTTAAGATCAAGCACTAAAGGAGAGTTGTACCTAACACCACACAGTACACCATCAGTGGAAAAAACCAGCAAAATTGTAATTATCACTTGGACTTTGTGACTCAGCTTAGTGGTCATACACTCATAGATCCTAGGTGAACAGCTGATAAAAAGTCGTATTTGTATGGATTGCTGTCTGGGTCTTTGAGCACAGAACTGATGGAGGATTTGCCACGTGTGGCCCATCTTGACCTCAACTCCCCGAAACACTTCTGGCTTTTCCTCCTGGGTGTTTTCTGCTGTCACACTGACACAGCTGTCTCCATCCTCTAAGCTCATCTTTATGTTCAGATTTTGTTTCAGAGGGGTTAGGCAGCCCAGAATTTGCACCATAACTGAAGGTGTAATTAGTGCCCCAACGGCCTCCGCCTCTTCCACTATAAGACCTGGAACCAATTTGTCAATCTTTAGGCATTCTGTTCTTAGCTAGTCCCCTTCCTTTAGATTAGCAATATGATATTCTAGAAGAACTTGCACATTTCCAATGCTTATGTTAGTGCCAATAAACACAAGTGAAACCATCCCCTCTGCTCTAAGTGGCTTATTTTCAGTATCTCCTTCGATTCTCACCTGAATGACAGTGAATAAACTTGGATCCTCTAAAACAAAATTAGATCTGATGCTAGAGATCTGCTCACACCACCACCCCTGTGAGGATCATACTCTCCTCTAGAGGACCTTTGTACCTGCCCTTTTCCCCTTGACCTGTATTGGAAGTTGAATGTGGACAATTTTTTTTTATACAACAGCAGTTCATTCTGAGGGCATCAGTTGACTGCTGGAAAACCTTAGCCCATTCGGGATGCATAGGAAATATAGGTAGTGCTGCCAGAGGTGCTCTTAACCAAGGCTGGGAATTGATGGACTATTCCCACGGAATACTTGTCCCATGGCAGGACAATTCCAAGGTATGTTCGCACAGTCTATTAAAGATCCTTCTGCAATATCAAGCTGCAGATGGCCAAGGAGCAACTTGCTTCACATCCTCAGAGACTTTCATAATGCATTATGAGGTTGTCTCCCAAATAAGCTGTTTACTCCCGTATCTCTTTCTCACAATATGTTTTGAGAAGAATCTAATATTGTATAAGATACATTTCTAGAGTTCTAGCTGTAGAACCAACCAAATTTGAGGTTTTGTAGAAACCACTAAATCTCTCTTGTTTGCCGTACCTTCTCTTTCAGTATGAAAGTGCTCAGCCCACTGGTTTCTGGTGTTCCTTCCAGTCAGTGTTTTCATGTATCCAGTAGTATTGGAATAAGAAATACTTGCAAACAGTACAAGACCAAGTCCATGACATTAAGCACCACAAGGCAGGGTGCTGATGCTGGATGCCTGGAGTGTGAAGAGGAAAGCAAAAGAAAAAGGCTTTAAAAGAGAAGCAGCAGAAGTCTATTAGGGTATCTGTAAGCAGGGCAAATGAAAGGCAGCTAGGAGGAAAGGGCTTAGCTTGGCATTCTAAACAGGCTCTTCAAGTTAGACAGACCATTGAGGTTTTTAACATACTGACAATTACCTGAAGTGTTTTGCATTTTTCTCTGAAAGATATAAAGTGAATGGAATGGAAAAAATTTGACTAATATTGTCATAAAATTTGAATAGGTTGTCCATTACTTGAAAATATGCCATTTCTGAGTATGCAGTTGCTTTGAGGAAAATAGTTTGAAACAGAAAAAGTGAAAGAGTTATGTGCAAGTTATTATGTAACATTTTATATCCAGGACTTATTCATGTGAAATGTGTAACAAGAGCAGAAGAATGTGTTCACCTGCTCAAAGTGAGACCACATTCTACCTTTCACTGTTCAAACTCATTTTAGGGTGGATTTACTTCCATAAAAATTAAAACAAGGGAAAGGCAAGTAGTCAGTAGAAAGCGTGGTGATTTATAATGTACTGTGTTACTTGAAAGCAGTTTTCGTGAGAAGAAAATTGTTTCACATAATCAAACATTGTAAAAAGTAGACAATTATCAGATTTGATCTTTAAATACTATATATCTCTATAAAAATAGCACCATTGCCCATAAATATGTATAGTCACATGTCAATTACAAATAAAAATAAATTGAATTAGTTCAAATGTGAAACATATTTTCTTAGAAGTATACTTAAAATATTTTTGTCAGACAGCCCAGGCTTCATAATATGAAAAGAGAAAAATAATTTCTTGAAGTAACTGAGTTCAAATGAAAGCCTCACTTATATAGTCATTGACTCATTTTGCAGATTTTTTCCCCTAAAAATGATAAATGAAGGAGTATGGCAAAATGTCTCCTCCTCACAGCAAAGCACATCAGCAACTTCATAGCATCCAAAAAAGTGGTTTTCTGCTGCCCCATCACCCATTTCTAACCTCATTCCATATTTAGGTTATTTAACTGGGTCACACCTGAAATTCTTAAATATTTCCATTTTCTTTTCCGGAAAGATCATCACAAATGGCAAAATGAAAAAGCTACAGGTTTGGCTTGGAGGAATTGATTTAAATTCTGCTCACATAAGAGAGCCTGTATTCCCATTCTCAGTTGAAGAGTGAGATAAAATGTGTGCGAATCTTGCAAGTATACTGTGAATATTACAGATATTCTTCTGTTCATTCTGTGACATGATCCTTTGCTATCTTAATTTCAACAGCATTTTATTATGAGACAAGTTAGAAATTCAACCACTGTGAAATGCCATGAAGTTATTTTTACTAAATCTGCCAATTACCAAGTAAAGCAATTGATCTCGTATGGGTGGTTACCGTTAAATCTAACTAAGCCGTTAACTCCGGGTAACTCAAAAGTTCAACTGGCTAAAAGAAATTGGAAGAAACCATTTAGCATTTATAGCTATTGCATTAGAGAGAGAATGTAGAGGTTTGTTTTGGATCTGGTGATGCTCTCTGGGGAATGTACACACTGGACCTCTTGCTCTCCTTTGAAGAATTATGTCAGAAATAATCGTGGCTGCTCATTTCTGTCTTAAAGGAAGGGATTTCTCTGTGGAAGCAATATTAAGGAGTAAAAGCATTTTCTGGAACTGAGCTTTCATTAATGAGAATACAGTTTGCCATTTTGGAGGTTATTTTTATCTAAAGGGAAATATTTTGGCACCTTCAGTCTCACGGCACTCAGGCTGGTATCAAGTTTAAATCCTGGTTCACTAGCTACGTGTCTATTTCTTTTGAAAAATGTAGACTTTTTTCATACACACATTGTCTCAGTGGCTACATCAGCAAATTCCTTTCCATAAAATTATTACAATTGGTAGACATAACTGTAACACACTGTTCAGATTGAAGTGAATATTCTGTATTAAATACTCATTAATGCAAATAAAATAACCTCTTAGAAGCTCAGTCATTCATCCTTTCCATCAAGTTTAGTTAATCTCAAATATTTAGGTTGCTAAGATTGTGAAATATCCTCCTCTGGTGACCTTTAAAGTGATCTAGATATTCACATAACAAGGAAAGTTTAGGTGTAATCTTGCCAAAAGATCTGACATTTCATTTCATTCCATTGAAGTCTCTTCCATATCACTGAACAAACACTTCTAAAGCACAAGGCTGCTGTAAAGAGGCCAAGCATATATGAAATCTACCTAAGCAGTTCACATTCCAGTACATCACATAAAATAATAGAAAACAAGTGACCATTACACAAGGTGCAATGCAGCATAGAAATGTTTTCTAAATTGTAATTTGTTTTAGCAGATAGAACGAGGTGGGAAATGTGAGCTATGTTATTTGCCTGGTTTATATATTGCAATTATACCAGCAGTATGATTAATGATAGAGGGTTAAAATCTGGTCATGGGCAGTTTTGTACACAAGACTCAAGTATTTGCAGTTGTTCTATGGGCCAGAGGAAGCTATCTTGGTGGTGAATTAAATTAAAGAGAGGAAAATTTAATTTCTTTTTTGATACTGAGGATTGAACTCAGGTTATTCATACTGAGCTACATCCTCAGCCCTTTTTATTTATTTTTATTTTGAGACAGGACCTTATTATGTCATTAAGTTGACTGAGCTGGGCTCAAACTTGGCATCCTCCTACCTTAACCTCCCAGAGTGCTGAGATTATGGGTGTGTACTATCACATTCGGTATGAAAATAATAACTTTAGGAATATAAATACATGTAAAATACATGAGAAGGCAGAGAAGCAATAGGCCAGAAGACATTTAAGATACTGCAGAAAGTATATAATACAGAAACTGGATGAACGCAGTGTCAATGAAAAATTTGAACAAGTGTAGTAAGGCTTTTGGAGCTTAACCACTGAGCTGACACACACAGGTATGGAAAATGAGCAAAGGACTTGAGGTAACAGATTCAGACTGTGGGCATTTGGGAGCCCAGCACTGGAATTAAGAAAATTGGCAATACATATACAAGTACAGTGTTTGGGAGGAAGATGTATGATTCAGATAAACCGAACAATGCTACAAATTCAAATGGCACTTTTCACTCCTAGCAAGTTCTTTCCCACCTTCAATAAGATTAAAATGACACTGTGTTAATTACTGCTATGAGGTACCTATCTTTTGCTTAATGAAATTTGGACACTTATGGAGGTAAATGTATCCATATACTCAAAAACCAAATACCAGACTAGAACCAGAGCCAGACCTCACCTATGTTTCTCCAATGCCCAGCAGAACACTTGGTAAATAATTGCTCAGTGATTTTTAGAGCAGATGTTGGATTAATTCTTACTAGTTCTACTTAGTCTTTAGCACATTTTTTTCTGACAAGAATATGAACATTTGACAACATAAATAAACAATTAAGAGTTGTGTAAAGGGGGCAGGAAAACAACTCCAACATAAACAAGAAACGTATTCTAAAGTTGCTAAAATAGAGATACTCTCTGGAACCCAGTATATTTGAATTTCCTTTTGTTCTTTCCATTTCTGTTTCATTCTCTTATTGAAATATCTTAATAGTTTTCAACTACCTAATGTGAAAAAAATAAACTATTGAATGTGAAATTGTGTGGTAATAATACTGTTATGACATACATAATTAAGGTTTATTATAAAAGAAAGTATCATTCATATAGTATATATACTTGTATATATTTTTTTGTCTGTCTTTATCAGCGAGGTTCTCACTAGGGAGTTCAGGCTGGCCTTGAGCTCGCTTTGTAGCCCAAGCTGGTCTCGAACTCTCAAAGCTCCTCCTGCCTCAGCCTTTCCCAGTGCTAGGATTGCAGGTGTGCACCACCACATCCAGCTATAGTTGCATATTATAATTTTTAAAAATCAGTTTGAGGGCCAGGGATGTAGCTCAGCAGCACAGTGCCTGTCTGACAAGCATGAGGTCCTGAGTTCAATTCCTGGTACCAAATATAAAAGAAAAACTTATTCGAGGTGCCATTTAGTTTTCCATCCATATACCACTAACAGGCTATAGTGAGAGTGAATTTTTGTATTGGATAATATCAGTTTTTATTACAATATTAATAAAAATCCATACTCAGGTTCTTATTTCTCCCATGTTATTTTAATGAGCCAAGTGTTTCTAACAGATCACTAGTTAATTAGAAATTACTGTTTACTGATTTAATAACATTGCTCAGAATATCAGATTTGTTTGAAAGTCCATCAACACATCTGCTAAATTTATACCTGCACAGGAATCCCTCATCTTAGATGCATTAAGTTTATTTTTTACATATAATTGTTTTTATACTACTTGTTCCTTAGAAGCTTCTAGTCTTTAGGTTGAATTTTTTTTTTCTTTTTAAGGTGGTTTCTCAATGCAGTTCAGGCTGGCCTTCAGCTCATTTTGTAGTCTCGAACTCACAGTGATCCACCTGCCTCCTCCTCCCAAGTGCTAGAATTACAGGTGTGTGCCACCACACCCTCCTTAGAGTGAAATTTAATAAAAGGAAAATAAAAGACCTTATACATTGCTCATTTTTCCAGTGTTGAATGTCTTCATTTTTGTCAACTATACAAATAACTAATAATGTAAATGAATTACCTAACTCTATAAAATATTTGAGGTTACATTTTTGGCGAACCTCTTTGCAAGACACCTATACAAGATATGATAACATGAATCCAAAGACATTTCTTTTTCTTGAAAAAGATACATAATACACAACCATAAATCCATTTCGTGTTAACAATAAGGCCAAGTATGGCATCATGGCTTTGTTAAATAATATAAAATGGTTCACTATTGAATATTATCAGTCTGTGTTTGAGATTTCTGTTGTGGAAAACATGGTTTCTGATAGGCTATCTGGTAGTTCTGTTATTCAGTGAAACTAATGATAATATGTATTGCATAGCATTTTACATTCTTACCAGATAAATATCTACGCACTGTCTACTAAGAAACATATAATCAATGAGACTTTTTATATAGTGTTCTACAGTTACAATATGCTGAAAACATGTCTTATTTCAAAGTTTTACTTTTAAATAAGGAATAGTAGTGCATTCTATAATCCCAGAACTTAGAAGGCTGAGGCAGGAAGATCACTGTGATTTTCAGGAAACCCAGGGCTACATAGTTAGTTCAAGTCCCACGTGAACTGCACAGCAAGAACCTGCCTCAAAAAAATAATAAAAAAGTAAATGAAATGATAATATTAAAATAAATCCATAAATAAAATAAATATATATGTGATTACTGAGGAAATTAGGATTAAACACTGACACTCAGAAGGATTCTTTTCATGAACCTAAACCTAAGAATGAAATGGTAAGCAAATGATGCCAAGTAGAGATGAAAATAGATTTTGCTTTTCACTACCTAACTCTACTAAACATGGTTTTAGCTGATTCTAATATATGTAGCATCTCACTTAACTCCAGCACTAAACACGTCCTGGAGACATTTTACATAAATAAATGCATTCTAAGAGGGTAAAAATTGTCCAAAGTAACTTCAGCACCACTTTGTAGGGTCTCATTTGTTGTTGTTGTTGCTGTTGTGATTTTTTAAAATTTTTTTAAGTATAAAAGAAAAAGAACAACATCAACAAAAAAGAGGAAAACATTAACAAAGAGGCACAAGTAGCACAATAACAGTACAATCAAAATTGAATTATAGACAAAGCAACAGGGAACCAACAATGGTTCTTCCATTATATATTGTTGACTTCAAAGTGTATGCTCAGGAAAACACATATAGACATACAAGATTGATCAACCAGTCTTCAACTATTCCTTACCATAAAGCAACATAAGACAATAGTGGAACCATGTTAACCATCCTGCACATATGTACATACATACATACATACATATATACATACATACATATTTGCCTCTTTCTTCCTTTTCTCCTTTCCCTCATCCCATCTGTCCTTGACTTTTGAGCATATTCCCTTCCCACCTCTTAGTTTATATTCCCACCCTCAGGTTCTTACACTAGTGACACAATACATTGCTTGCATATGTACCTCTGATTTATTTCACTTATGAGTATGGTGTCCAATTGTGACCATTTGCCTATGAAAGCCCCAAACCTGTCTCTCTTTACAGCTGAGTAATATTCCATTATATAAAAATGCCACAGTTTTTTAATCCAGTCCTCTGTGGGTGGACATTTGGGTTGCTTCCACAACTTAGCTAATACAAATCACGCTGCTATAAACATGGGTGCACATATATCATGGTGATAGGATGTTTTCAGATCTTCTGGGAAAATACTCACAAGGGGAAGAGCTGGTTTGAATGGAACCTCTAGACCTAGTGTTACGGCTGATACATTGTGTCAACATGGGAGTCTAGAGGTTTGGCTGAGTGACTCAGCAGGAAGCCAGGGTGCTTACTTTGTATACATCCTAAGCCTGTGGAACAGGAAGGCATGGAGATTCTGTGAGTGCTACACACCCCCTGGGTGGGGATAGGCCGTTTGCAATATAAGGGAAGAGAAGAGGCTGCTTGCAGCCATTCCTCCCTTTTGCTGGTTGTTTCTGCTATGCTCTGCTGCCATGAACAGTTTGCCCTCTGCCATGTGCCACTCTGCCTCTGAACCAGACAAGTATGGACTGAAACCTCCACAAACTGTAAGCGAAATAAACCTTTCCTTCCTTCATTTTTGGCGTTGGGTATTTTGTCTCAGCAATGAGAGAAAAGTAACCAAGACAACTAGTTTGCTGAGAAACCTCCAAACTGCTCTCCACAGTGGTTTCACCTGTCTGCAATCTCACCAGCAGTGCAGCAGAGTCCCTATTTCTCCACAGCCTCGCCAGCATGTGTTACTGGATGATTTCTTAATACTGGCCAATCTTACTGAGGTGAGATGAAATCTCAATGTTGTTTTTATTTGCATTTCTCGAATGACTAAAGATGTAGAACATTTTCTCATATATTTATTTGCCATTTGTATTTGTTTATCTGAGAAGCGTGTATTCATCTCAGATGCCCATTTCTGGATTGGGTCTTTCAATTTGGACAGGTACATGTTTTTTAATTCTTTGTATGTTCTAGATAGAAGATCTTTGTCCGAGGAACAGCCAGCTAGGATTTTTTCCCAATTTGTGGGTTTTCTCTTTACTTTGCTGGTGATTTCTTTAGATGTGCAAAACTTCAGTAGGATGAGGTCCAAGTTATTGATTTTTTGAAGTGTTTCCCTTGCAGTTTGATTTTTGTTCATGAACTATGCCTACTCCTCTGTCTTCAAGATTTTTACCTACTTTCTCTTCCAATAGATTTAGAGTTTCTCTTTTAATGTTGAGATCTGTGATCCATTTTGCCGTGAGTTTGGTGCATGGTGACAGACTTGGGTCTATTTTCAGTTTTCAGTAAGAGGCAAGCCAGTTCTTCCAGCACCATTTAATAAACAGGCTATCTTTTTTCCGGTGAGCTTGGTTGGCCCCTTTGTCAAATATTAGGTAGCTGAGTGGGTTTTTTGATTTGGCTGCATCTTCCAGTCTGTTCCATTGATCCTCACATCTGTTTTTTAGCCAGTACCAGGTTGATCTTATTACAGTAGCTTTGTAGGATAATTTCAGGTCAGGGATTGTGATTCCACCTGACTTGTCCTTGTTGCCCAGGATTGCGTTTGCTATTCTGGGTCTCTTCTGGTTCCAGATGAATTTAAGGCATATTTTCTCTAGATTTTTGAGGTATGCTGATGGTAGTTTAATGGGAATTGCATTGAATCTGTAGAACAGTTTTGGTAGTATGGCCATTTTCACAATGTTGGTTCTTCCTAACCATGAGCAGGGAATGTTTTTCCATTTATTGAAATCTTCTTCGATCACTTTTTTCAGAGTACTGTAGTATTCATTGAATAAATCTTTTACATTTTTTGTTAGATTGATTTCTAAATATTTCAGTTTCTTGGATGCTATTGTAAAAGGTATAGTTTCCTCAATTTCTCTCTCAGTCTGTTTGTTGTTTGTGTATAGGAATGCTATTGATTTTTGGGTGTTGACTTTATATCCAGCTACTCTGCTGAACTTGTCAATTAATTTCAGGAGTTTTCTTGTGGAGTTTTTAGGGTCTTCCATGTAAAGTATCATGTCATCTGCAAATAGTGATAGTTTAACTTCTTCCTTTCCTATCCCTATTCCTTTTATTTCTCTCTCTTGTCTAATTGCTCTGGCTAATGTTTCCAGAACTATGTTGAATAGCAGTGGTGACAGCGGACATCCTTGTCTTGTTCCTGACTTTAAAGTGAAAGCTTTCAGTTTTTGTCCATTTAGTATGATGTTGACTGTTGGTTTGTCATAGATGGCTTTGATCAGATTGAGGTAGAGGCCATCTATTACTATTTTTTCTAGGGTTTTCAGCATGAATGCATGTTGGACATTATTGAAAGCTTTTTCCGCATCTATTGAGATGATCATGTGGTTTTTGTCTTTGGCTGTATTGTTATGATGTATTACATTAATTGATTTGTGAATGTTGAACTATCCCTGCATTCCTGGAATAAATCCAACCTGGTCATGGTGTATAATCTTCCTTATCATTCGTTGCATTCTATTTGCTAGTATTTTGTTGAGTATCTTTGCATCTATGTTCATTAGAGAGATTGGCCTATACCTCTCTTTCTTGGTGGGGTCCTTCTCTGGTTTTGGTATCAGTATAATACTTGCCTCCAGAAACGAGTTAGGGAGAGTTGCTTCCTTTTCAGTTTCATTAAAGAGTTTGAGGAGTGTTGGCACTAAATCTTCTCTGAATGTTTTATAGAATTCTGCTGTGAATCCATCAGGGCCTGGGCTTTTCTTTGTTGGTAAGTTTTTAATGACATTTTCAATTTCATTAATTGATATTGGGTTGTTCAGGATTTTTTAATCTTCCTGATTCAATTTTGGTAATTCATACATTTCTAGGAATCTGTCCATTTCTTCTGAATTTTCTATCCTGCGAGTAAAGATTTTCAAAGTAGGTATTAATGATCTTTTGAATTTCTGTGGGATCTGTAGTGATTTCATCCTTTTCATTCCTTATTGCATGAATATGAGTTTTTCCTTTCTTT
>PVLD010031888.1:0-15249 GCA_004027595.1 Dinomys branickii
GTTCTCTATAATTCTGTATTTCCTCAGTCGTTTTTGTACTAGCAGAAATGAAGATAACTTTATATTATACAGCATCCAGTGCAAATTCCCTACTATCTTATCTATAATTTGGTATTTCCTTTAATGTTTTTGTGTTAACTAATGTGAAGATAACTATGTAATACAACATCCAGTTCTAATTCCCTACTATATTCTGTATTACTTTGTATTTTCTGTATTGTTTATGGCTTTTCTGGTTCATATGTCTCCATTCTTTTGTCTTTAAAATAAAATTAAAAAAAAAAAAACCCTCCAAAACAAAACACTTTGAGAAGCTAAGGAAGGAAGACGTCAAGTTTGAGGCTAGCGTCCACAATTTATAGGGACCCTGCCTGTTTCAAAATAAAAAGAAAGCTGGGAATGTAGCTCAGTGGTAGAACATGCCTAGATTCAATCCCTAGTACTTAAAAAACACAACACACATAAATGGCTTCTGAATGGATTCAACTATAAAACTGATAAAAATTCAAACCAAGATACAATTAGAGCATTCCTTTTGAGATTAGGCCTGTGGCTCAATGGCAGAGCATATGGCTAAAAGGTGTGAGGCACTAGGTTTGATCCCCAGTGCTCCAAAGAAACACACAGAGCATTCCTTTTTTGATAATGAGAGAGTAAGTATATATGAACAAAATTATATATGTATATAAAACATATACATATATGTATGTCTTTAGAGAAAAGAGCTTGAATAAAAAAGAATTAAACCTTGACAACCTAGAATTCTCTACTCTAGACATTGTTTAACTTCCATCTTCTCTGTACTGCTACCCTTATAAGCAGTTAAACATTCAACTACTCGATCATGGCTTTCTGTGTGTCACATGAAATAAAGACATGTTTGTACTAACACCTGTGACACCTCATCTTAAGGTCTTAATTAAGGAAACAGTCATTCAGAGCAGTAACTCTGGGATATTTATCAATATCTGGAGATATTTTTGATTGTCACAAATGTGAGAAAGCAATGTTTCTGGCATTTAAGGAGTGAAGACACCAATGCAGATAAATATCCTGTAAAGCACAGAGCCACCCCCTGCAACGGAGTTAAGTGAACCCAAATATTAAACATTAGTGCCAAGGTTGAGAAACCCTAATTTGGCAGAATGCCCAAAAGCATACTATACTCAGCCTGGCACTGCAGTGCAAGCCTATAATTCTAGCACACAGGAGATTGAGGCAGGAGGATCACCATGAGTTCAAGGGCAGCTTGGGGTACATAGTGAATTTAAGGCCAGCCTGAACAACATAGTGAGACACTGACTCAACAAAAAAAGCTTACTATATTAGAAATGGTTTCCAAAAATTCCCTTAACTTTTCTGTACATTCAACTATCAAAAACATGACAGTGGTTTCATTTCTGGATCTGAAATTTTATCTTCATGTCACTTTATAAAACGTGTATAACTTTAACATAGCTTCTTTCACAAGAAAAATGATTCAGAAGTACCATGCTGGGCTTGACTCTAGTCATTTTACAATCAAACCAGTATTATCTCTGAATAAACATTATTTCATCCTACTGAGAAGCTCAGCAAAGGATGAACATTAACACAATGAAGCTATCCATAGCTTTTGTGGAGAAGCAAGGCACTTTAAAGGCAGACACAAGCCAGTAAAATGGGGGGGTCTCATCTTACCAGCAGTCTTTTGGTTTCTGCAGGTTGTTTTTAGGGGAATGGAGGCAGTACTGAGAACCAAATCAAGGGAGTGCTGAGCTATATCCCCATCTTCTGGTTTTTTTTTTTTTTTTGGAGACAGGGTCTCGCTATGTAGTTCACACTGGCCTTGAGCTCACTTTGTAGCCCAGGCTGGTCTCAAACTCATAATGATCCTCCTCCCTCAGCCTCCCGAGTGCTGGGATTACAGGCGTGTGACCCCACGCCCAGCTCCACATCTCCTTTTAACACTTGGAGACTAGGTCTCACTAAGTTGCCCAGGCTGACCTCGAACTTATTCTCCTGCCTCAGCTTCTTTTGTTGGGACAGTTTTATTGGAACAGTCTCACTACATAGCCCAGGCTGGCCTCAAACTTGCTGCAATCCTCCTGCCTCAACCTCCCAAGTCAGCTTCTTGAATAGCTGAAGTTACAGGCATGTGCTACTGCATGTGGCTTGGTTCCTGTTCAAAGGCAATGTAATCACTGCTGTACTTCCTTTTAATCAAACCAAGCAAAAGTAATGTCATCAGCACATCAGTCAGTCTGCTGTGAACTCTTATCAATACATGGAACATGATCTCTGAAAGTCCTACTGAGAAGCAGGGTCAAAGGTACAAAGGCTAAAAATAAGGGACGAGCCTCGCAACTCAGTCACAAACGTGCAAGGCTCTCCTACAGATGCAACTATAGAAGACACTAGGTGCATCAAGGCAGTAAATAAAAAGGGGTGCAGTGGTGTAAGCTTGTAGTCCTAGTTACTTGAGAAGGATCACTTAAGCCAGGAAGAAGTTCAGGGCCAGCCTGAGCAACACAGGGAGACTCTGTCTCAAAAACCAAAGAAAAAGACTTTTCTGACCAGAAACTTAGGTTTTGGTTTTTTTTTTTTTTGGCGGTACTGGAGATCGAACTCAGGACCCTGCGCTTGCTAGGCAGGCGCTTATTCCACTGAGCTATATCCCCAGCCCCCAGAAACTTATGAACATTCTGTCTGGGTCTTTCCAACCTCTACGTGTCACTGACACCAAAATGGTCAGTAGAGTACACCTAAATCAATTACCTTATTTTAGACATGAAAAATCTGAGAGAAACTCAGAAATTAGACCTGCTAATGTCAGGCCTAAAACCCACATCTTGGGAATTCTGGTTGAGTCCTTCTCCCTTACCACATTACTTCTAAGAACTGATGCAGAAAAATTGCCATAGAATTGTTTGGACACAGGGCTGGGGATATAGTTTCAGCGGCATAGGCACTGGCCTGGTAAGCCTGAGGTCATGAGTTTAATCCCCGGTACCAAAACATAAAAAAGAATTTTCTGGATACAAATCTTTGATAGAAGTGAAAGTAATAATGAAGTGGCCTCTCAGTCTTATTAGATGAAGGGATCTCAATTTTCCCCACTTACTTGGAAATAACAGATAATTCTGTAGTTACATAGCTATCTCTTTCCTTTGTAGAAGGTCTTAAATGAAAACTTAAAATACATCTAGCATACTCAAAATTGACCCTGGGTTCAATATCTGGTGTTACAAAATAATAGCAGCAATAAAGAAAAAAAAAAAAAAAAGAGGTTCAATTAAAACCAAGCAAAGCACCCTACAAAAAACCCCAGAACCCCGCCCCCAGAGCTCCATTTGGCCCCCAGGGTGTGCCAGGTGCTTTGCCCAGCCCCCAGGGTGTGCCAGGCACTCTGCTCCACCCCCAGAGCTTCACTCGGCCCCCGGGATGTGCAAGGTGCTCTGCCCACCCGTGGAGCCCCACTTGGACTGGGTGCACCAGGCACTCTGCCCTGCCCCCAGCGCTTCACTCAGCCCCCAAGGTGTGCGAGGCGCTCTACCAAGCCCCCGGGGTGTGCCAGGCGCTCCACTCAGCCCCCAGGGTGTGCCAGGCACTTTGCCTGGCCCCCAGGAAGTCCCTGAAGACTCGCCTGAGCCTATAGAAGTGGTTGTGCCAACAGAGTCTGGCAATTCACTGTGTAACCCTGCCTACCCTACTGGACACTCGATGGAGGTGAGGGCCTGCCAAAGGGTGCTTTCTCCACTTCCTGCCATAGTAATTTGTGTACACCCACATAATATAAAGCATATTTAGAAAGAGCCAAGTCTCTGCCCAAAGTAAGAGCATGAGGGAGTAAATAAACCAAAAGTACAGTTATTACCAGTGGGAAGATCACTGACAGGGTGGTAGAATAAAGGTGGTGAAGGGGAGAAAATTGATTAATTGAACGAGCCATCATCTATATAACTGAGTAATAAAGACGAAGATAACATTATGTAATACAACATCCAGTGGTAACCCCCTCCTGTTTTCTCTGTAATTTGGTATTTCCTTCACTGTTTTTGTGTCAACAAATGCAAAGACAACATTATGTAATACAGCATCCAGTGATGGTTCCCTATTGTCTCCTCTGTAATTTGTATATCCTTTATTGATTGTTATAACAAATATGAAGATAACTATGTTATACAGCATTCAGTGCTGATTCCCTACTATCTTCTCTATAACTTGGTATTTTCTGTATTGTTTCTGTGTTATTCTGGGTTCTTTTGTCTTAAAAGTAAAATTAAAAAAAAAAAACAAGAAGAAAAAAAAACCCCAGAGAGCTTATTTGAAGAATGACATGGATCTGGAAAGTTGTTTTTTATCATCTTAATTACAAAACAAAGTTCTAAAAAAATCTAAGTAGGTCAGTCTAGTAAAATTTAAAATATCCTCCTGGACATTCCCTGAATATCCAGAATTGTTCCATGATATAATTTTTACTGATAAGAAGTTTTTACTGGTTGAGCCTACACCCTAAGCATCTTCCATATTCCTGTTTTATTTTTTTCATATTCCTGTTTTATAGATGAGAAAACAGAGGCTTAAAGAGGCTATATAGGGACTAGGGATGTAGCTCAGTGGCAGAGGGCTTGCTTAGTATATGTAAGGCCCTGGGTTCAATCTCCATCACCAAAAATATCCCAAAACAACATCATCAACAAAAAACAACAACAAAAAAGTTAAATAACTAGCCTGAGGCCACACAAATAGAAAATGACAGAGCTAAGCTTGATCTCATGTGTGGTTCCTGATCTGTCACTTTGCTATACTACTTCCAGTGACACTGCCTGCAACCTACCATACATCCAGGGGAAATTCACTGATTACAACATTACTGTACTTAAGAGATTGCTAGCATGGCCTCTGACATCCATTTATAACTTGCCCAAAATCACAGACCCAGTTAGTTCCACCAAAGGAACCAGGCCCAGGTGCCCTACCTCCTGGCAGCTCTCCTCCTCAGCTTGCCCAGAGAAAATGGAAGCCAAGCCTTCAAGGTGTACAGAAGTCCATCCTTTACCCGTGCAAGAGTAAGGAACATTAATGCTGATGCTTATTTAAGAACTACAAACTGAATAACTAGATATTAACTATATTGCTAGGGCATCTGCTAATAGTTAACATACAAAAAGCGTTTCTAACATGAAAGAAAATGTTATAAATGATGATGAAAAAAATTCACACCAAATACACAAAGTAAAGGTAAAATTCAAGCCAGCCATGGTAGTGTATGCTTGTGATCCCAGCACTCCAGAGGTTGAGGCAGGAAGATATATGTGAGTTCTAGACCAGCCTGATACACAGTGAGTTCAAGCCTAGGCCTAAACTACACACCAAGACCCTGTCTCAAAAAAAGGAGGAGAGAGAGAGAGAGGGAGAGAGGGAGAGAGGGAGAGAGGGAGAGAGGGAGAGAGGGAGAGAGGGAGAGAGGGAGAGAGAGAGAGAGAGAGAGAGAGAGAGAGAGAGAGAGAGAGAGAGAGTGGGGGGGGGACTTTCCACGCAGGCATAGTTCTCAACTGCCTGCTAGCACAGTCTAGATTCATGTGGTTTCTATCCCTATCACATATTTATGTCCTTGATTTTGTTGTACCTAAGTAACAATTTTACTTACTATATCCAAATATCGTCATACTTGTGTTCAAATGAATGCTTTTGTAGAACTATTTTTTATAATTTTTCAAGTTTAAGTAATCTCAACTCTGGCATCTCAATAAGCTTCCCTGAATATGCATTTAGAGAGCTTACAAAATAATTTAGCAAAGGTTAAAAACAGAGAGAGAAGCCATGTCAGCAGTTATGAAATTTTCTATACATGAGATTTTCAAATAGTCGCACACTTATAAAGAAGCTAAACTACAACAAATGAGAAAAACCAGGTATTGTAATATATTATTGCAAGCATTAAATTCTTAGGAATTTACAGTTTAAAACTGTAAGTTAATACATTTTAACGTCTGTAATGTAAGTTAAATTAATTCTCATTTACTCTAACTGTGACGCAAGATGAAAGTTCAATGAAAATTTCCAAATAAAATACAGAGAAGACTGTGCCAAGTAGCTGGGCACAGTAGTGCATGTCTGTAATCCCAGCACTTGGGAGGCTGAGGAGAGACGATTGCTGTGATTTCGAGGCTAGCCTGGGCCACATATTGAGATCCTGTCTCAAAACAAAAAACAAAACAAAAACCAAAACTGTGCAAGTTTTCTATTCTCTTAAAACTCACTTGGCCCAACCATCCTTATGATCAGTATCTCAAAATGCATTTAACCAAGGCTTGTTTTGCGATGTTTTTAATTGCTGCAATTCAGAAAGTATTCATTTATTTTTGTTTGTTTGTTGAGACAGGGTTTCACTACACAGTTCAGGCTGCCTTGAAGTCACTTTGTAGCCCACACTGGCCTCGAACTCACAGTGATCCTTCTGCCTCAGCCTCCTTAAGTGCTGGGATTATAGGCATGTGCCACCACGCCCAGCTCATAAAGTACTTAAAAAATTTTTTTAAAAAGACTTGTTACAAACAATCCAGTACAGCACATTAAAAGGCCTTGGGAAGAGAGGACACATGAAAGATAGGTACCTCGTAGTTGGAGAGAAAATCTAGTAATTCTGATTGAGACGGGATGTACAGAAGTGGTCTCATCACTCGCCGGACAAACTGCTCAATGTAAACAGCACTCATGGGGCCTTTGTACTCGATTGGTCCAAAACTAGCACCAAAAAAAGAAAATACATCATGCATTCAACCTATAATGTATAGCTAAAATAATCAACACCACAGATGAAAATATCTTGCTTTCCTATCTGAGTGGTCTGGACAAAGGTAAGCAGCTCGCGTGTCGCTTAGAAGACTAGAGGGCTAATTAAGAATCAGCACTGGGTAAGGAAAGGTACAAGTACCTGTTACTCTTCCATGAGCTTAATTCAACTGCAAACTATATTCATTCTACTTGCTAAAGGAAAAATTAATTACCAAAATATTTCTTTAAGAATAAAAACAGAGCTGGGCGTGGTGGTGCACGCCTGTAACCCCAGCACCTAGGAGGCAGAGGCAGGAGGATTGGTGTGAGTTCAAGACCAACCAGCCTGGGCTACAAAGTGAGCTCAAGGCCAGCCTGAACTGCATAGCAAGACCCTGTCTCAAAAAAGACAAACAAAACAAACAAAAAAACCCTCCACAAACAAAAAACAGAAAAAGGCAGCCCTGGACACTTAACTGCATGCTAAAAGATGCCAGGGCCTTTTCACAATTCTAGATATGTAGGCAAAGTCCTTTTATATGTTATTCTGACACAAGAAACAATGAGAAGTTGGCCATTGGCCTACTAAAAAGCAGTTATTCCCATAGGTACAAGAGATCACTAAATGAACCTTATACCTATTTAAAGTTTTCCTGCAACAGAAAACAAACAAAAAATCTAGGCAGAAATGTAAAGTCAAGGAGCTATAAAAATGACCCTTCTTTCTTTCCTTACAGCTGTACTTGGAGACACAGGAATTTGATCTAGTACTGCTAAGCTATAATACTACCACCATTTAGTTTCCCCCTAAATTAATCCTAATTCTCACCCACGCTCAATCTCACACAACACAGACAAATATAATTGGATGGCTGGTGATAGGGTTAGGGGAAGTACATAAAATCTGTGAAATTCAGCAACTCCTTAAGCATTCTTCTGAAAATAAAACTGACACTAGGCTTACTTTTAAAAGCAACACAGGTAGCACAATACTATAACAAATACAAAAATTCACATACACACATATGATGAAATAATTCTTCAGTGTATACTTCAAAATGTAACGCCAAAGGGATACTGGCATGAAAAACAGTATTCTAGATGCACTGCTGGGAGACAAAGCTAAGAATTCCATCAATTCAACATTCACCACGAATTAGTTCAGTTTAAAATTTACTAACATTCCCATTAATCAACAATTTTTAACTTAAAGGAAAAAAAAAATCAAAAAAGCACCCGATAACTTATTTTGTTTTGCAGAAAGGAGCCAAGCAGCACAGAAATCTCATTTACTCAACCCAGCAGGCTTTGCTGAGTTTTCCTGGGAGGACTCTGGAAGGGCCTAAAGACCTCTAAAGGATAACAAGATCCCAGAATGCAGGCTGTGGAATACGTTCTACCTACAAACTACATATAGCCACTACTGCAGGACATGCTGCTCTGGTGTGCCCAGCTCTGACCTGGGTTCTGAGAACCACCCGACTGCTTCAGGCCCTTGAGAAGCTTCCTTTGGACTGGTCGATCCAAACCAAAGAAGCCTACTTTTCCAAAGCAGAAAAGCCTATTAGCTTCTTTAAGCAGCTACTATAAAACAAGCCAGCAGAACAAACTTAAGCAACAACAGTGACAAAAACACAATACCCGTACTCTGCTCAGTAAGGAGACCCAAGGAACACATCTGCGAGCACTAATAATCAGAAGAATCTATGCTCCCAAGAGCCGAAAGGAACATTCATGTGTGTATGTATATAAAAGGTCTGGAGGCCTCTAAGATAAAACATGCAAAAGCCACCTTTGGGAACTTCTGTGCCTTAAGACTGTTTTAGCTACACTGAGAATGCTAAGTGCTGAAATGTGTAGTAAGGAGTCTGAACTGACTTAAGGAAAACTTCAACAGGCAAAGATGAAGCATGGTCACTTTGTTGAGTACCAACCTCAAAGTCCTCATCTGTGACACAAGAGGTTTGGACTAGG
This sequence comes from Dinomys branickii, assembly GCA_004027595.1. NCBI lineage: Eukaryota > Metazoa > Chordata > Mammalia > Rodentia > Dinomyidae > Dinomys > Dinomys branickii. The sequence continues at coordinate 8,734 of PVLD010031888.1, forward strand.
TATTTCTAGAGTTCCTTTCATGTCCTTTCAATCTTTCTACAAAAGCTAGGGAGAGGGGAACAGTATAAAACAATACTGTATCTCAAAATAGCATTTGTACTCATTTCAAGGGGATTCTTCCAATTTTAATGTCACATCAAGTCCAGTCCACCTCTGGGTAGCTTGCAAAAACTGTAACTCCTGCTAGGCATCTGTGTGCTTTTCCAAAGCCGAAGAATAATGCGGGGGCTCCAACATAGCAAATTTATGATCCCTTACAGAGAAGACTCTTAAATCTTCAAGCATAGCACCTTATGCTTACCTTCAAAAAGAAAAACTTAGTCCTGAGACAGTTACTGTGAAAGTATTCTTATTAAAAAAATCTTGTACTTTAACCTTTAAAGTAGACGTAGAATCCCCAAAAGTGGGGTAGGAGGGTCCAAAACATTTGTTTTTTAGGGTTTTTTGGGGTTTTGGCTTGTATCAGGGATTGAACCCAGGAGCACTTTTTCACTTAGCTATATCCCCAAACCTCTCAAATTTTTAATTTTGAGATAGGGCCTTGCTAAGTTGCCCAACCTGGCCCCAAATTTGAAATCCTCCTGTCTCAGTTTCCCAAGCAGGTGCATTACCACACCCAGAAATGGTTATAACAGTCCCCAAGCAAAAACTAATGTGGCTAGAAACAGGTAGTATGGTTTTAATCCAATACAATCAACTGTTCCTGGGAAACAATGTCACAGAGTTTATATTACAGCTATGGAAGTGGGATGGAATGAGACAGAAAACTCATAAATGACAGTGTACTGATGCTTGCTATAAAACCCTTCTGATTAAGACCCAGGAAGTTCAAAGGCAGGGAAAAGGAGGTCTAAGAAGTAAAGATACTGCTAGTTGTGGTGGTACATGCCTATGATACAGCACCTGGAGGCTGAGGCAAGAGAATCAACTGAGTTCAAGGCCAATTATTCTGAACAAAACCCAAATTCCACCTGCCTCAAAGGCCTTCAAGTCAGACATTACTTAACATCCACAGTAGGGATCTACAGTTTACATAGTACTCCAATACCAAAAGCTAATATTTCCACAGCAAAAGAGGTACCATTTAAGTGGGATAGATACCATAGGCAGCCTCTTGTCCCCTCAGGTCAGATGAATTCAACTAGAGACAAAATTCATGAAACTTTTGTCTTTCAGTCTGTGATTTCAGAATCGTGGACCAGTGGTTAAGTTTCTTCTCAGTTGAAAAGATGGTAAGATACCCTTCTTGACAGTGCCACGTTTACAGGTTATAGAATGAGGAATTTTGTATATTTTTGTATTGTAAAAACACTTTTTAAATATCTGAAATGTATAGCCATTCAATCGAATAATTCTTACTTTTAAAAACAATGTTGCAATATATATAATGACATGAAAAGATATTCATAAAAGTGAGAAAAAGCAGTTTAGGAACTAGTATTCCTGCCTGACCTCACCCTTTACTTATAAAGAGGAGACAGACATGTATATCCATAGAAAGAAATAAATCAAAACACATAATTATATATGGCTAATAAATTGATCAAGGTTCTTCTTTGATTTGCTGCTTATCTGTATTTTCTCCAGTGAATATTTAATGCTTTTAAATACTAATGATTAATTTATATGTTGAACTTAACTGAAATCAGAAACACTGTTCAAAAGGGCTTACCTCCGATGATACAGATGTATTACAGGAAAATAAAAGAAATGTTTCTGTTTTCTGCATTTCCCCTGGTTCCACCAACAGTTAATTGCCACAAACAACACCTGCAGAACCGAAAAAGGTTTTCAAATGACTATGAATAGCAACTGAACAGTTACCAAACTTTAAATGATGAAATTATAAAAGTGGAACTAGCCCTTGCTCGCTGAAAAATAAGTATAAAAAAACTGTTTCAAGGGTCATCATGTATTACTAAAACAAACAAACAAACAAAATAAAATGAAGACAGATTCTTCTAATCTTTAACTAGGACTTAGACTCTAGCCCAAGAGGAACATTATTTGCTTTGTATTTTAAAGTGAAGCCAGAAATGGTGCTATACACCTGTAATCCTAGCACTCTAGGAAGATGAGGCAGGAGAATGACAACTCTGAACCCAACCTAGGTAACTTAATGACTGAGTAGGACCCTGTCTCAAAATTAAAAATAAAAAATGGTTGGGGAATCTAGCCTGGTGTGAAGGCCCTGGGTTTCAATCCCCCCAAAAAGGAATTTTAAAGTGGATGAATGCCAAGGAGCTTTTTTCCACGCATGAACACACTAATGCTTAGAAGGATATGTCTTGGAGGCTATCTATACAGGCTTGCCTACTAACAGCAAGGAGGACTTAGGTTCAGTCCCCAGTACCACATACATAAAAACCTAACAACAGAAAGTAATGTCTTTCAGTTGTCCAACTAAGCATATGAAGATGTTATTGCAAATAAAATATCACACTGGGTGTGGTTGTACAGCCCTGTAATCCCAGCTCTCAGGAAGCTGAGGCTGGAGGATTACAAGTTAAAGCTCTGCCTGGGTAACTTGGCAAAGACTCTGCATTAAAAAAAAAAAAAAAAAAAAGGCTAGGGATATAGCTCAGTGGCAGAATGTTTTCATAGTGAGCAGAAGGCCCTGGGTTTGATCCCCAGCACAAATGTCAAAGGACTATTTTTAATGACTATTTTAGACACTAAAACAGATAATCAATGGTTGTTAGCTATGATATTACCGACTACTAAAGCATGGAATATAGAATGTCCAGCAAAAAAGTATACATCAGGAAAAGAAAACTCTGTATAAAGGTCTTAATGCTAAATTTACTGAGACAGCATGAGATTAACACAAGTTACCTTTCGCCTCTACAATTATAAGATTTCTCTCTCTCTCTTTCTCTCTCTCTCTCCCCCTCCACCCCTATATATATATATACACACACACACACACACACACACTTTTTTTTTTTTTTGGTTGTTGTTTAAAGGTGAATACTGAAGTATTCAGGCAAAAGTGTTCTTAGGTCTGCAATTACTTTAAAATGTACTACAAATAAGATGGATTAATAACATGTCCTGGAGCAGAGTTTCCCTACTTTGGCAATACTGTTATTGCAGGCCGAATGCACACAGGGGATTTGGGTTGTTTTTGTTATAAGAAGATATACTAAGAACTAGATGTAGGATGGTGTAGAGTATTTAACAGCTTTCCCTACACCGAAACCACCAGAAACCAACAGCTCTCTCTAATGTAATGATCACCAAAAGTGTCTCCAGACAAGAGTGGTTACACATGCCTGTCATCCCAGCATTCTGGGAGGCTGAGGCAAGATGATGGCAAGTTCAAGCCAGCCTAGCCAATTTAACCAAACTTCATTTCACAATAAAAAATTAAAAGAAAGTGCGGGTGGGCTGGGAACATAGCTCAATGTAAAGACCCTGGGTTCAATCCTCAGTAACACCCCCCTACCCACCCCATATCCTGGGGGCATGATAGCAGTAAAACTGCCTCTAGTAGAGGACTTTAGGATTAGAGAATTGGTTAGCGGAATAAACACATGACAAAATAAATACAATAAAATGTTAACAGAGGCTAGACACAGAGGCATGGACCTATAGTCACAGCTACATGGAAAGCTAAGGCAGGAGGACGAAAAGTTGAAGCTTGGACATCTTAGCAAGATTCCGTCTTAAAATAAAATTTGAAAAAGGTAAGCAGTGGGAGGGAGGATAGTAAGAATGTGGCTCAGCAGTAAAGGGCTTGCTTAGCATGTGAATCCAGGGTTCAATCACCAGTACTAAAGGGAAGAAAGTTTTAAGAGATTTTAAATGGTGGATGTATGTAAACATTTTCCTCTTTTGCTGTATAATCAAAATTTTTTAGCCGGGTGTGGTGGTCCACACCTATAATCCCAGCACTCTGGAGGCTGAGGCAGGAGGATCTTTTAAGTTTGAGACCAGTCTGGGCTAGAAAGTGAGCTCAAGGCCAGCCTGAACTGACTGCATAGCAAGACCCTGTCTGAAAAAGACCAAAATAAAATAAAATTTCTTATAATAAATTGCTGAAAAATATGAAGACAGATTACAACTGAAAGACAGCCTTCAAATGCTTTCTGTCTACTAACATAACAACAACATAAATAAAAATTTAACGGCAACTTCTCAGAATTCCTTTTAAAAGAGTTTATTAAGAAAAAAAGCAATACTTTTCAGGGTTGGCATCTCATCCTTTCTTTTACTCAAAAATTGGGCACGATCTACCATTTTGCTAATTTTACTAAGCAATATGCTTTAAAAGGTTTTTTTTCCCCTATTTCTAAAAATAAACGCTTTTTCTATCCTTAGCAAATAAATCGAACAATAAGCTTTCAATTTGGAAGGAGCTGAAAGAGTTTTTGCAGAGCACGGTCAGTGACTGTGAGGGGCAATAGAACCCCTATGGGCTACTGTATGTAGCCTGGGATATTTATCAAACTGCTCAGCCCCTCTTCTAAGCCTGAGTACCGGCTTCAGAAAACCTGGGCTAACAACACTAGCTTAGAGAGCTGCCGTGAGGGTGAGTGGTGCCTACCACACTGGAATACTGTTGTTAATCCAGTGTCATCACTAGAAAGACACACTGCTTACACAGAGAGCAAAACAACACTAATTTACACTTAAACCATGCCCCCATCTCTTCCCACCCACCCATTAATGTTCTTTGTAGGGAATGGAGACCTGTACTGAAATAGTACCAGTATACTTTCAGGGACTACAAGGTTACAAAGGCTTGCTGAACTGGGCAGCACACCTGGCCACCATTTGTAACATTTCTTGTTTCTAAGAAAAGATTTCTTGTTTCTAAGAAAAACCAGTGAAGAAGCCCAAATGAAGTTATGCAACTCAGCAGCCTCAGATCAGTGGTTCTCAGCAAGAGCCTCTCAAGAAATCTGCATGATGCTTTTTGCTTGCTGCAAGTGGGGAGGGGCAGTAAGGGCACGTGCAGGGCAGGGGGCCTGGCAGGTGTTCTGCAGCACTCAAAACTGCCCTTCCCAGGGAAAGCCATTCTTATTATCCACAGTAGTTCTAAGGGTTGCAAACACCAATGTTGGCTAAAACTCTGCTTGTTGCTTAACCTGACTCCATTTCATACGTGAATCTTAAGCATGGCTACTGTTATATTCACTGACTCTGTCAAGCACACAATTTCTGTCCAAACTGAGGGCACAAAGTGCTTTGGGAAATAATCACAATGCCCTCATCAGGTACCTGGTTATACACACCTTTTTTGTTTTTGTTTTTTGAGACAGTGTCTGGCTAAGGAGTTCAGGTTGGGCTTCAACTCACTATGTAGCCCAGGCTGGCCCCAAACTTGTGGTGATGCTCCTGCCTCAGCCTTCCAAATGAGGGACCTGCTTTGTCCAAGCATTAACATACTAATAAATGTAAGATTTAGCCATATATTACTTTCCTTTTTCATCTCCTTTTAAAGTAATTAGTGCACTAAATTATTTTAAAATTGTATGTGTAAGGAAGTTTTATCATTTTGGAATTCTTTCCGAGAACAAAAAAGGGGACATCATAAAATACTTATTTTCTCAGTGGCAAGTGGGATCCACTGGGCTGAAAACTACTCGCATAACAGATGAGTCATTTGCCTGTGTACCCTTCTCACACAGCCCAAAGATGGCATTCATTGAACTATACATTTTGGTCTATACACTAAAAAGGCCAGCTTTGTTACAAAGCAGTCATATTATACATTAATTTCTCCTACATAAAATACCTAACTACCAAATACCAAATGGATATGCAAGAAGTAGGATTTTAGTCCCCTACTCCTTCAGTAGTGAAGCCACACAGCCAGACAGCATGGGATGAGTACTGCCTACATCTCAAGATGTAGTCTGTTCCTGTTCTTGCCTCTGAGTGTAACCAGCACAATCAGAAATTCATTCTTTCTTTACAAAAGGCCCTAAAAATGACCAAGTACTCCTATTAAACTGTCACCTCAGTAAGGTGTCTCATTAGCTTTTTAAGCTGAAATGTCAGCATTACCTGGTCAGAAAGTCGGCTTGCTGCGTGCTCAATTTCTGCCCTGACAGTGATGGACTGGCCGCACCACGGAGCATAGAAGAACAGCAGCACCACCTCTGAATCCCGGCGAACGTGCTCTGCATAGTCCAGTTGCCCCTGGAAGAGGTCAAGGACCGGAGACCTCGAGGAGAAAAAGCTGACAGGTGGCTTTGCTGGTATTATCACATCTTTTGCTCGACTAAAAAAGAGCAAACATAAACAAGATTGTTTAGTTCGTCTTCTTCCAACAATAGTTTTGTGTGGAAAAAGAATGAAGCTTGAGAGAAAATAGAATCCCCAAATCATTGTCCTTAAGTAAAAAGGAATATGCCAGGCGTGGTGGCGCACGCCTGTAATCCCAGCACTCGGGAGGCTGAGGCAGGAGGATTGTTGGGAGTTCGAGACCAGCTGGGCTACAAAGTGAGCTCAAGGCCAGCCTGAACTGCATAGAGAGACCCTGTCTCAAAAAGGCGACCAAAAAAA
>PVLD010031889.1:0-15253 GCA_004027595.1 Dinomys branickii
CTGCCATGCTGTCTTCAAGTTCTGAAATTCTATCTTCGGTTTCATTTAAACGGTTTTTCATGCTTTCAGCGTTAGTTTTCAAATCCTGGCATTCTCTTTGGACCTGTTTCATTCTTGGTAATTCATTCCTAAATTGCTCTTGTAACGTTTCCATTTGTTTCCTATTTTCTTCTAGTCTTTTGTCTATTTCTTGTCTATGCGAATGGAACATTTCTTCCATCATTGTTTTCAGCTCATATTTTTGTCTGAGTAATCATTGCAGGTATGTGGCTTATTTCTGCTTTAAGCTCTTATATGGCCTGTTGGATTTGTTTCATTTCGGATGGAATCGTTTCATAACTTGAAGGTATGTGGCTTCCTGGTTCCCCTGTATCTTCACATTCAAAACTTGTTCTGGGTGGGGTTGAGTTTTGAGACTGCGTTTTGTTCCTCTGTTTTCCCATTGTTGGGTATCAGATTCAAAATGTGGAGCTATAAATTCCACAGGCAGTTCAGCAGGGGAAGGTCTGCTGCTGAGGCTGCTCCAATGATTCCTTCTCTTTGGGAGAATGTGCCTTAAGCTGTCTGCTGAGATTTCCACTTCTACTCCCTACCCCAAGACCTGGCCGGAGCGTATAAACAACTCGCCACCCCAGGAGTCTTGCAGACCGGCCACTCAGGTGTTCCTCCCTAGGTGGAGCTCCTTCCCCCCTCACAAATCCCGTTGGTTCGCCTAGCTAGCTCTTCCCACCTGGGAGATCCCGCAGCCCTTAAAGCTGCTTTGATGTCACTCGCTGGGCAGAGCTTCTTCCCGATTCAGGAAAAACCGGTTAGAGCACCCACTTAACTCACCCTGGGATCGTGCAGACAGGATTGCCGTTCAGATGTATCTCCCTGGATGGAGCTTTTTCCCGACTCAGAAATCCCACCTATCACAGCTGCTCCAGTTCTTGCGGCTCCGGCTGCAGGGGTGGGGTTCTGAGCGGGATCCCGGACTGCTGCCCAGATTGGCGCAGTCTGTCCCAGTAGCACCTTCTCTGAGTTTCCTCTGCTCCGCTGCCTCCAACAAATCCTGGTTACAGCCGCTTCTGAGCCAATCGAGTTCAGGAGCTGGAGGCGTCCTTCCCTCCGCAATTGCTCTCTCGGCTGTGCGCAATTTGAACCGAGCTGCGGCCCAAGTGCAGCACCGATCCCATGGTCACCCAGCTCTCAGGATCCGCCCACTTCTCGCCGCTCGGCTTGTCAGCCGGTCCTTTAATGCTCAGGCCATGGAGAGCCGCCCGATCAGTTGGAATTTTGCATCCATGGACCGGGCACCCGCGCACAAATGATTGGTCTCTGGGAGAGATTCCCTCTGCCGCTCACCTGGTTGCCATCTTCCCGGAAGTCCTGTTCCTTTCTATAAACCAATAGAAATTGGTAGTAAAATGATCTTAGCCATCTTGTGTATACATACTTTTTTTTCCCCTTCTTTCTTTGCTCCTTACCCTCATCCCAGATGTTCTTTTTTATTGAGCATTTTCTTTCCCTTCTGAAGGAGGTATTTTACCTGGGTGCAGGCACATTCAGGGTGAAAAATTATCTGTGGGAAACAAAAGCAGCACTTTTTTAGGGCCTATGGGGAAGGTATTGTGTGAGAAAGCCAGGCAAGTGACATCATGTGAGGGTATCTGAGCAGACATCCATGACCACAATTCTCAGATCATCTGGTACAGAGGTGTAGGTGTTATCAGATGCCCGCATGGCCAAGGAGGTCTCATATTCTGCCTTATCTTTTCTTTACAGCATCCTGTCCTATTTTTCTAGAGATGACATGAGTCGTTTTAGGGTTTCTTGCTGTTTGCTGATGACTGCACATTTGTTGGGGCCTATAGATTCCTGAAAACAGTATTGTTGCTGAAGAACAATTGAGATGCTGGGAAAGTTGAAACCAGGTTGAGTTTGACAGAAAGTAAGCATACTTTTTTAAAATGCCATAGTGTTTTCACTGGGTATGCTAAGTAAGTGTAAAATACGCATATGACATCATTTATCATCTTGTATGTGTGTGCTATGCTTAGGATTAATCCCAGTGCCTTGTGTATTTTACAAGTGCTCTCTCATTTAGCTACATCCTCAGCTCTTCATTGTAACATTTTACATACACAGGTCAGTAGTACTAAGGACAGGCACATGGTTGTATAACCATCATACTTTCCACCTCTGGAATTTTCCATTTTCCCAAACTGAAATACTGTTCCCATTAAACACTGACTCCTGAAGGCTGGGGATATAGCTCAGTGGTGCAGCACCTGCCTGATATATGAGGTTGTGAGTTAGATTCAAAACAGTGACTCCCTGTTCCCCTCCCTCATGCCCTGTATTGACCATTCTTCTTTCTGTCTTTATGGAAATGATGGAGTCATGTCAGTGGAAGCATACAATATTTGTTCTTTTTGAATGGTTTAATTTGCTTGGTATAATGTTCTCAAGGTTCATCCATGTTGCAGATATCACAGAATTTTCTTCTTAAGGATGAACAATATTTGATTGTGTGGATAGACCACATTTTGCTTATCCACTTACATCAGGGGACACTGGTTGGTTCTTTTTGGGTTGTGTGATTTTTAAATGATTCAATCTTGAAGTGAGCCAAGCTATTTTCAGTCACACATATTAGAATACGCAAGTAGTTGAGACCAAAACACTAACTATCTCACTTAGAAAAATTTATAGAGGGTCTTCCAGGAAGATGGCAGAGTAATCAGCAACCCATCAACCTATCTAAGATTTGGAATACAGACACAGGAAAATAACAATGTGGGAAAGAAAAGAAGGACAGAGGTAGATATCTGCGACCCAGCAAGGACCTGAAGGAAAAATTGGAGCCTACAGAGAAGTTGACAAGACAGACCACAGTCTGTCTGGATCACAGTTCAAGGTATGAGAAAGAAAGGTCAAATCTAGAGACACAGTGAAAATAGGTAACTCCCGAGGCCTTGAAGGAGAAACACACTGTGGAATAGAGTATTGGGTGCTGTGCACTGCAACAGCTAGGGAGTCACTCCAGTCCAAGTGACTGACATGTACCCTGGAAAGCATATTTGATTAGACACCATGTTAGGGAGGTGACAACTGAACCTGGGATTTAGAGGAGCCATGTGAAGTCTCCATCTCAGGGTTCTCAGTTTTAAAATACCACAGTGACTGGAAGAGGAACAATTGTGGGAGATGTCCATAGTCAGGGAGCCAAAACATAAGCTATGTCTTCTAGGCACTACTTTCCACACCTCTGAAAAGTAGTCATTTTCTAGAGGTCTTGATACATAAATAAAGGTACATGCCATAAACAATTTACTATCATCAATGCAGAAAACAAATTAAGTAATAAAAATAGAAAATGAGAAAACATGGAAGCAATATGAAACCCCAGACCTCCTGCTTGCACAAGATAAATCCAGGGGACATTGAAGTGGAAGAAATTAAAAGCTACCCTGCTCAACATTCTGAAATGGGACCAGTGGAAGTAAAACAGCAGATAAATAAGTTTCTTAAAAACAAAATAAAACAAAAATAATTATACAGGGAATTAAAGAGATGATGACCATAATGAAGGACATTATTAATGAATCTAGAGTAGATACCAATTTTAAAAATAGAGGAGTTTATGGAAGTGATGGAAACCATGAATGCCCAACAAAGGAAAGAACTGGAATCCATAAAACAACTTCAAACAAATATTCTGGAGATCAAAAACTTTATTAAAATATTTGCAGTAGAATCAACCAATGTGAGGATAAAATATCAGATCGTAGAGACAGGGTGATGGTTAGTGATTGTCAAATGGAAGAATTGCTAACAATACAAAGAAACTGTGAAAAATCAATCCAACAGCTTCTAGATGATACAAAAAATAATATGCAATTTATTGAAATCAATATAAAATCAGAAGATAGCCAAAGGATATTTTTTAAAAACCCTGTTCACAGAGTTAACAGCAGAAAACTTCCCAAGCATGAAAAAATATTTGACATACAGATAAGCTAGGCATGTAGAACTCCAATTAGCCAATATTTTGAAAAACTACAATAAGGCATATATGATACCATATCAATATTCCAGAAATTCAATACAAGAACAGAAGCTTTTAGAAAAAAGAAACAAACCACCTATAAAGGAAAGCCCATCAGAATCACAGCAGACTTCTCAACACAAGGAGAGCTTGGAGTGAAGTATCCTAGCCCTAAAAGAAAACTACATCCTACCTAGAGTAATGTGCCCCGCAAAACTGTCTTTCAAAATTGATAGAGATATAAGATACTTCCATGATAAGAACTCCTGATGAAATTCATGACAACCAGTCCAGCACTGCAAACTGTTCTGAAGGATATTCTAGAAAAAGACAATGAAGACAACAATTCCAAGAATCCCAATACAACAAATCCCCCAGACAAGGCAAGCAATTAAATCAAAGGGAAAAAAGTGAATCAACAACAAGAACATAATATAATGACAAGGGCAATTCAATATTTATCAGTTATAACCATCGATGTGAATGGTCTCAATTCACCAATCAAAAGAAGCAGATTAGTTGGATGAACCAAGAAATAAGATTTATCAAATTCTGCATATAAGATGCACATTTAACTCAAAAAGAAACTCATAGAAAGAAAATCAAAGGATGGAAAACAATACTTTATGAAACAGGAACTCAGAAAATCAGGGTTAGCTATTTGATTTGCACACAAAGTGGATACATACAAATTATCAAAGCTGAATCAAGAAAAAATTCCCCAAAGTCCAATATCAGTTAATAAAATTGAAGAAATAAAACAAAACAAAACAAACTACCAACCAAGAAAAGCCCAGGTTTTGATAGATTCACTGCAGAATACTACAAGAACTTTAGAGAAGATTTATTGCCTGTACTCCTTGAACTCTTTAATGAAATTGAAGGAGAAACAATATTTCCAAAGTCATTCCTGGAAGCAAGTATTACCCTGATACCAAAAACAGAAAGGTCCAACCAAAAAGGGGGACTTCAGGTCAATCTCCATAATGAACATAGATTCAAAAATTGTCAACAAGATACTGGCAAACAGAATGCAGCAGATCTTCAAGAAGATTGTATACCATGACCAAGTAGAATTCATCCCAGGAATGCAGAAACAGTTCAATATACGCACATAGATAAATGTAATACATTACGCTAACAGAACCAAGGACAAAACCCACATGATCATCTCAATAGGTGCAGAAAAAGCATTTGAAAAAGTCCAACATACATCCATGATAAAAACTCTAAAGAAAATTGGAATAGAAGGACTTTATCTCAATCTGATAAAAACTACCTATGAAAAAACAATAGCGAACATCATGGTCAAAAATTGAAAACTTTCCTTCTGAAATTAAGAAGACAAGATTCCCACTATCACCACTGCTGTTCAGTGTAGTTCTGGAAACATTAGCCAGAGCAATTAGACAAGAGAAAGTAATAAAAAGAATATGAATGAGAAAGGAAGAAGTTAAATTATCATTATTTGTGAATGACATGATATTCCACACTGAAGGCCCCCAAAAGTTAACACTCAAAAATCAATAGCATTTCCATGCACAAATAACAAATTCATGAGAGAATCAGCAACTTTCATAACAGCATTCAAGAAAAATGAAATCCTTATGAATCAATCTAATGAAGGAAGTGAAAGTCCTTTATATGGAAACTTAGAGTACTCTGAAAAAGAAGATAGGAGAATTCAGAAAATGGAAAGATATCCCTTATTCTTTGATAGGCAGAACCAATACAGTGAAAATGGTCATGTTTCCAAAACTGTTATATAGATTTAATGTACTCCCAATCAAAATACAAATAGTATACGTCACATAACCAAAGAAAATAATCCTTAAATTCATATACAAGCAGAAAAGATGCAGAGTAGCAAAAGCAATTCAGATCAACATGGGCAAGGCAGGGGGCATAACAAGTCCTGATTTGAAGTTATACTAAAAAGCTACTATAATAAAAACATCATGGTGCTGTGAATAAAATACAACAAACAAACAAACAAACAAACAAAAAAAACACCAGACCTGAGGATCAATGGAACAGATTAAAAGATTCAAAAACAACTCCAGACATATTCAATCACTTTGTTTTTGACAAGGGGCAAAACCCCTTCCGTGAAAGAAAGACAGCCTCTATAATAATGATGCTGGGAAAATTGTCTTTCCACAGGCCAAGGTTGAACCTAGACCCATATCTCTTAGCATGTACTAAACTAAAATCAAAATGGACCCAAGATCTAAATGTAAAATCAGAAACATTTAATCTGCTGGAAGATAGAATAGGTAAAACTGTTGAAGACATGGATGTAGGCAAAGACTTTATAAAGAAAAACCCAGTTGCATAGGAATTATTATAAAGAATGAATAACTGGGATCACACCATATTAAAAGGCTTTTCATAGCAAAAAAGACCAGCAGTAGAATGAAGTGACAACCTACAAAATGGGAAAAGATTTTTACTCTCAAGAAAAGGACTAATATCTAAAACATATAAATGTCGGGAGCCATGGAAGCTGGAAGGTAATTAACAGGTGCAAGATGAAGCCACCCTGAGAACACGGGAGCTCCTTGAAGTCCGTAAACAAGCCACTGTAGCTTGTTAACTGATTGCTGGGGCGGGGGGGCGGGGTGTGAAGCTAAAACCAACCAACCTCTAGAGGGTATAAATAAATGCTCTACTGTTCTTGGGTAGTTTCCCTTCTCCGCTGGGAGAGAGGACCTCCACCTGATCCTGGCTTTTGGTCTCTCATCTACTTTTTCCTCATTCTCACCACTGTTCCTTTCTAGGGTAACAGCAAGAATCCAACGGATCCCTACAGATGGCGACCGTGACGGGACCCCGGTAGGATTAAGAGGTGAGCAAGAACACTTCCCAAAAAGTGTAAAACAGGAGGGGAAGTGAATAGGTGGGCCAGTATTCAGCACTGGAGTGCATGGTAGTCACACGTTAGGTATAAAGCAAGGGAATATAGGCTCTTTCGGGCCAGGAAATTTATAAGTTTCAAAGAAGCCATAAGAGAGAGGTTTTTCAGCTGATAGTAGCTAAAATGGGACAAAATCACTCTAAAGAATCACAGGAGTATGTCAGCTTAGAGGTGTTTTTTGCATGCTTGACTCCTGTACTTACTTTTCTTTTTTGAATGCTTATGAGAAGAGGTTTTAAAACCATAAAAGATTCGGCCAGGGACATTATTTTAAAATCAAGGCCCGAGCCTCAGCAAGACATGGAGAGCATAGCCAAGGCACCACCTATAGAGCTTGAGCCTTCAAAATGTGTCCAAGTTAATAAGGAAGGAATGATGAGAGACAAGAGGGACTTTTCCCCACCAGAGAGGTGTCTCCTCACAAATACCATTTCACAAGGCCCAGTTACCTTGACTGACCCGCAGGGGGCCATCCCAGCCTCTTCAGCTAGGGGAAATATGGCCACAACACATGTGCCTACTGCCTCTCATGGAGTACAGCAATTTTCCCTGTCTCCCTTGCAATTAGCACTAAAGGAAGCTAGAGGGGCAGGGGGACCATGGAGTTTTCAGTATATTTACCCTGTGACTGAAGTAAAAGTCCCTGAAAATCCAGGACAAGTTATATGTCATTATGAAACCATACCTTTCAAAATAAGCTGTTAAAACGAGCTGTTGCTACTTACGGCCCCACTGCTCCCTTTACTTTGAGTTTACTAGAAATTATAGGACAACAGATTATGGCCACAAGTGACTGGAAGGCAATAGCCAAAGCGTGTTTGAATCCAGGTGATTACTTACTGTGGAAAGGAAACTTTTTAAAATATTGCACAGACAAGGCAATTCATAATGTTGCCCATAACATACCGTACATTACAAAGTATATGCTATTTGGGGAAGGTGCCTTTGCTATCACCAATAATCAACTAACCTTCAAACTGCAAGTATATGGGCAAACCAAGATGGTGCTGTGAGGGCATGGAGGGAACTACCTTCCAAGGGTGAGACAGCCCTTAATTTCGCTTCTATTTACCAAGGCCCACATGAGCCTTTTCAGGATTTTGCTACACGCTTATTACAAGCTGGTGAGAGGATCATAGGTAACACAGAAGCTAGCAAATTAATAGTACAACAACTCGCCTTTGAAAATGCAAACAGATGGTGTAAAAAGGCCTTAAGAGCCCACAAAAGTTGGGTGTGTTGCCAGAGATGATTCAGATCTGTGCAGATATTGGGCCCTCATATGTACAGGGGGCTGCTTTGGCAGCAGCTGTTACTAAAGTTGTTCATCCAGCGATTGGAGGGAAAGGATAAAATAAAGCCATTTGTTTTCATTGTGGCAATAAGGAACATTTTGCCTGGAATTATTCTGCTACACCTGTAAGGGCAACACAGACATTATCTGCCTCTTCAACTTAACCTCCTAGTCCTTGTTTGAAGTGTCAAGGAGGGTACCACTGGAAAAATCAGTGTAAATTTAGAACTGATGAGAAAAGTCGGCCCCCTTTGGGAAATTCCCAGTGGGGCCTGCCTCAGCCCCATCAAACAATGGGGGCACCTTCTTCAATCCTCTCCAGCCTTACCCTCCTCCGCCAAGCATGTCCCTGACCTCCTGCCAGTAACAGCAGATAATAGAGGCTTGAACCTCAGTCCCTCCTCCAGATTCATATTAACTCCTGAATTGGGGCCCCAAACTATTCCTACAGGAGTCTGGAGGCCTTTGCCTCTGGGTACAGTGGGACCTCTGCTGGGCCATAGCAGTCTTATTTTAAAGGGCCTCCAGGTTTTGCCTGATGTTATCAGTGCTGATCATCCCATATTCCTGAATTTGGTTCTTTATGGTGGTTCATGTTTTAGTAGACACTTCCTCAGGATTTATTTTTGCTTCTGCCCGTACCGGTGAAGCAGTCAAGTATGTCACTGCTCATTGTTTAGATGCCTTCAGTGCTCTTGGCTGCCCACGGGCACTTAAGACTGACAATGGCCCAGCATATACAAGTGGTGCTTTCCCAAAGATTTTGTAACACCTTTCAGATTTCCCTCACCACAGGGATTCCTTATAACTCTAAAGGTCAAGGAATTGTTGAACATGCACACCATACAATTAAATTTCAATTGCATAAACAAAAGGGAGCATTTTTCCCTACAAAATTCACACCTCGTAATAGACTGCACTTGGCAGTATGTACCATCAACTTTTTTAATTCCACAAAGGAAAGGAGTATGGCAACAGAAAGACAATTCCACCAGGTACAAGAAAAAAGGATAGGAACAGTCCTTTGGAAAGATCTCCATAGTGGACAATGAAAGGGACCTAGTCTGCTACTTACATGGGGCAGAGGATATGCTTGTGTTTTTCCAGAGAATGCTGAACGACCTATTTGGGTACCAGAGCATGCTATCAAGCTGTACCATGAACTCAGATCTGAAAAGGTTGACTCTACCTTTTGGGGAGCTAATATACAGTCCTGTAACAGTGATGCCTCAGTGACCACTCTACAGACAATAAACAAGCATAAGGCTAAACCCAACCTGGGGCCAACCAAAGAAATTGATTCAGAAGGCCCAGGAGATACTAATCAAAGTGAGACTGAAAGACTTGAATAAATGAGCATACAGAGATAATTGAGCTAAAATTTACCAGTATTCTCAAGACAGAATATAATACGAAGAATATATGTGTGTGTGTGTGTGTGTGTGTGTGTGTACTTTACAGATTAAGGATTGTATTCTATCCAAATTTTTTGGTAAGAGATCTCTGTTAATTGATGAACAAAATCTCACTAGTCTATTTACCATTATAAACTTCTAAAGAGTTACTATAATTCAATTTGATCTAGAATATATTTCAGTGCACTCTGATTTTTGTAAGGTATTTGTATGTTCTGTGTACTTGTTATGTGTTTGTCATTTTGTGAACAGCTGTTCCCCTTTATTTTGAGCTCAATCATTTTTCTTTAATCAATGTCTATAATACATTTTGGATTATAGGTTTAAAAGCATGCTTTCTCCTGAGTTACCAGCTGGTTTTGGAAAATTGGCTCTCTTGCAGCTGATAAAAAAAATGTTAAGATATTTAGCCACAATTGTTTAGGAAGAAATTACTGGGCAAAAACTCCAGTTGATGAATAGAGGAGCGGCCAACTTTTATTCATTAATAAGGAGCTCCCAATGATTTCCAGAGTCTCTTTGGAGACACCCCCAATAATTTGGTCACGGATAAAAGTGTTCCAGAAAAAATAAATAATGTGTTCTCATGAAAGATGTTCTTAGTACAAAACTAAAGAAAGTTTTCATATGTGTATGGTAACTTATTAATTTCATAGTGTATTGAAATGTATTCATGATTCCAGATGTATAGGTCTTCAAAATGTAAAGCAAGGATTGCTTATGATAAGACTTTTGTTCAAATTCAGACTTTTGCCTTTAGAAAACTCATGTATATTTCATTAAATGGTAACAGATTAGATAAAAGCTTATGTATTAGATAGAGATGATTTGTTGAAATGGTTATATTATATCAAAATGAAATTTTATGTTACAAATGTCATGATTGTCATGCCACAGTGTTATGTATGAATTTGGTTTCTAATTTCAATGTACAAATATGTAATTTATCTGTTAACATTTTATAGAGATTTAAATGATAGGATACCAATCGTTAAGAAAATAACAGTTTCAATTTATGTCCTAAGGTGTTTGATATTCATATCGATAGTAATGGTAAGCTTTACTGCCTCTATTATTTCAGATCAGTAATAAGGTTAAGCTTACTGCCTCTATTACAGTGTAAGGTCATTATGCTTCTCTTCTGGATGTCTAATAACTGAGATTTGGAGACTAAAAAATTAGAAAGATAAAAGGGCTAAGAGGAGAGTCAATATTTTGGCCCTAGCCCTCTGAGGTCAGACAGAGTAAACCCAGGGCAGAAGAGGACCTCTGCTACAACATCCTATGACTCAGCTGAGCCCCTGATTTTCTGATCAAGGAGATTATGGGACCACAGAGGAAAGTGATCGAGGATGTACAGTGTGCCTAAGGAGAGTCACTTGAAGAGGTAAAGTCTCTCAAGCTTTCACAGCAAGCAACTTGGTCGAGCAGTGGCCATGACTCATCCAGATGGCTGACACTGACAGTGGCTCTAGAGGAGCTGTGCGTGGTTCCAAAACAACCCTGAGGAGACTAAACTTACCTTGATGGATAGGAAAAAAGGATTAATATGGGTCTTGCCTTAACTTGGTCTTGAACATCCAGCAAAAATGTATGACCACAAGATGTACGAATAACCATTGCCATAGTAAGATGTTAGCGGTAAAGGGTTCAAATCTCCAACAATTTCAGACATTTTGCCCACTAGGCCAGCAACTGACTACTGTTAGGGATGTTGGGACTGTATTCTCTAAGCATAGCCTTTCCAGCTGATCTCCCAACATTTACAAAGCAGAGAAGAGAAAGATATTGGGAGACGTGGAAGCCGGAAAGTAATTACAGGTGCAAGACAAAGCCAGCCCAAGAACACAGGAGCTCCTTGAAGCATGTGACCAAGCTGTTGTAGCTTGTTAACCGATTGCTGGTGAGGCTAAAATCAACCAACCTCTAGAGGGTATAAATAAACACTCCACTGTTCTTGAGTTCCCTTTCTCCGCTGAGAGGACCTCCACCTGGTCCCAGCTTTTTGTCTCTCATCTATTCTTTCCTCATTCTCACCACCGTTCCTTCCTGGGGTACAGGAAGAACCCAGTGGATCTCTACATATAAAGAACTAAAAAAAAATCAGATCCCCCAAATGTAAAGACCTAATTCAAACATGGAGATCTGAAATGAATAGACACATTTCAGGTGAAGAAGGCCAAACAGCAAATAAACATATGAAAAAAGTTCAGCATCACCAGTCATTTGAGAAATACAAGTTAAAATAACACTGAGATTCCATTTCACTCCAGAAAGAATGGCTATCATCAAGAAATCAACCAATAAATGCTGGCAAGACTGTGGGGGAAAAGAAACTTTTTTCCATTGTTGGCTGGTGTGTAAATTGGTACAACCATTATGGAAATCAGTATGGAGATTTGTAAAAAAATGTAAAACTAGAAGTTCCATTTGACTCAGCTACTCCACTGGTAGGCATCTTCCCGAAAGAGTTAAAAGCATCACACCACAGTGATCTATGCATACCTATGTTTACAGCAATGCAGTTCGTAATGGCTAAATTTGGAAGTAGCCCATATCCCCATCAATAGATGAACAGATAAAATACGTCATATTTGCATACAAATGGAGCACTACTCTGACACAAAGATTAAACTTGAATCATTTTTAGGTAAATGTATGCACTTCAAGACCATAATTTTAAGTGAAAGAAAATAAGATATCTAAAGTTAAATACTGCATTCTTTAAGTGTAAAGGAGCAAAATGGAAGGTAAACATTGGGATGCAGGAAGAACATTTTGAAATGGGAAAGGGAACAAGTAAAGGGGAAAGGGCAAGGGAAAGAAGGGAAAAGATTTTTAAAAGAGAATGAAAAGATAAAAATGGAAAACAGCTTCTGTAAAAGGAGAAGGGAAGAAGTGATAAAGAGAGTGGAGTGGTACGAGAAAAAAAGAATTAAAATGTATTATGTATAGGTACAAACTCCCTATAATGAATGTGAGCAATGATGCATGTATGGCAAATATGTATTAGTAGAAAAAAATTTTTTTAAATGTATAGGGAGGAAATCCTGAGATGGAGCCATGACTTAATTATATTGACAACTGGGTTCTTCTCATATTTCTAGTCTGCCATCTGCCAAGTGGCTGCCACTTATGTTAGCTTTAGCCAACATGTAAAATACCACTGGGCAGTTTAAACAACTGAAGTTTATTTTTTACAGTTATTTTTTGAAAATCCAAGAACAAGGTGCCCACATGATTACTTTCTGGTTAGGACTCTTTCTGGCTTGCTGGGGGTGAGGGGTGAATCTTAACAAGAACACCTTTCTTTTCTCCTCTCTCCCTCTCCCTTTCGTCCTCCTCTTATATGGCCAAAGGTACCTTTTGGATTAGTGCTCCATCCTTTAGCTCAAGGGCCTCCTGAGTATCCTGGCTTCAAATACAGGCACATTGGAGACAGAGCTTCAGTTCAATCCATAGCACTCTCTCTCTGTTCATGGTTTCAAGATGGCCATAGAAGATCCACCTATTACATTATTTTTGCATCCTGTTCAAAAGAACAGGATGCAAAAAGGCTTTTTCATATGTGGACTCTATCTGGCAAGGATGTTTTTCAGGAGCTTCTTCCCATTCCTAAGACCAGAGTAGGCCCTCTTCCACCCCAGACAGGCAGTGTCCACAGAAAAGGCATCATGATCTGTGGCACACTTAGGTTTCTCTCCTTGGAACTGAGTTGGACCCCACATAGCAGGGTCCTTACATGCCAGCACTGTGTGGCATTCAGGGGATAATAAAGGAGGGCATGGGGGTGTCAGTGGAGAGCAACAGCAGTGTCAGCCAGCCCTGCTGTTCAGCAGGGGTTATTTCTAGCTTTCTAATGTAACAATAATTTTTGGATTACTCTTCTTGACAGACTGGCCCACAGCCATGATTACTTCCTATGGACAGTCTTATAAGTTGAATAAACTAATTTATTTAGTTTTAAACTTCAGGAAACCATGTCATGATAAGCCAATAATCAGGAATTTTATGGGTAAATCTGCTTAACAATCTACAATGGAAGTTGAGTGCACACAATTCTATTGAGCATCTAGGATCTTACCTGCTAGGCTTTGGGGAAAAATGTTGGAATCGTTTTCAGGGGATTTTCTCAACTTTGCTGAAGGTTTGAAGGAAGAAGAAATAGAGAAGGATTTGAACTCCCCTTTTACCCTGAGACCAGTAAAAAAAATTATTTTGTTCAATAGCAAAAGGAAATAACATATAAGGGAACACTTTAAAAAGACAGGTATTTTTTGTTGTTTATTAACTACCTATTTCAGTTTAATCAGGTATGCAAAAGAATTCCCAAGAAATACATATTTCACAGTTTGTCTTTTCTTTGCTTTATTGTAATAGATACTTTAGGGCAATTTGAGATACCTAGCAACATTGAGGGAAGGTACAAAGATTTCCTAACTACTTCCCACCCAACTTCCCCCACTGTCAACTTCTTATAGCAGAATACACTGACATGTCATTGCCCCAGAGTCTGTAGTTTCTATTAGAGTTCACTGTGCTCTTAAAAGTGGACTAAATTTTTTTTTATTTTTTTAAAAATAAAAGCACAAAACATATTAACAAACAGACACAAATTAGCATAAAAAATAGTACAATCACAACTGATATACAGAGAAGGTGACATGATCTCAAAAGTGGTTATTGCTTTATCCATTGATATCTTCGAAGTGTAAATATATGAACCCATATACAGACATGCAAAATTGGTCAGAAAATTAATCCTCTCAACAACAGAAAAACACAAACAATAAAAAAAACAAAGACAGAAAAAAAAACAGGCAAACAAAAAAAAAACACCAATAGTTGCTGCTTTGCATATTGATATCTTCGAAGTGTGTGTTCAGGATAACACATATAGACATACAAGATTGATCAAATAACCTGTCATCAATTATTCCTTAGCATTAAGTGATATAATACAATAGTAGAACCATGTTAGCCCTCCTGCATATATGTATATTCATATATACATACATACATTTTTGTCTCCTTCTTTTCACCTTTCCCTCGTCTCATCTATTCTTTGTTTTTGAACAGATTTCCTTCATGTCTCTTAGTTTGTATTCCCACCCTCGGGTTCTTACAACAGTGATACAACACGTTACCTGCACATATACCGCTGATTTATTTCACTTATGAGTATGGACTCCAGTTTTGACCACTTGCCTACAAAGTCCCCAAAACTGTCTTTCTTTATAGCTGAATAATAGCCATTATATAAAAATGCCACAATATTTTAATGCAGTCTTCTGTGGATGGACACTTGGGTTACTTCCACATTTTAGCTATTACAAATTGTGCTGCTATAAACATGGGTTCACATATATCAGAGTGATAGGATGTTTTCAGATCTTCGGGGAAAATACCCAGAAGGGGAATAGCTGGTTTGAATGGAACCTCTAGACCTAGTTTGCTGAGAAATCTCCAAACGGCTCTCCACAGTGGTTGCACCAGTCTGCATTCCCACCAGCAGTGTAATAGAGTCCCTATTTCTCCACAGCCTCGCCAGCATCTGTTATTGGATGACTTTTTCATACTGGCCAGTCTTACTGGGG
>PVLD010031890.1:0-15251 GCA_004027595.1 Dinomys branickii
TGATCTGGTCGCGAGCGCCGATATCTCACCAGTTATTGGAGTACCTGAAGGCTTGAAGATTCCAAGGTGCCAGTCTATCCTTTGGGGCTTTCTGCGCGGCTCGCCCGATGCACACGAAACGTGAGACCGCTGGGCGTTGCCGCCGCCAGAGAGCCGCTCTCTGTCGGGAGTCGCCGGAGACCTGCGCCGGGTCGGGGGGTGGGAGGGATCGAGCCGTCTGTACTCTCGGGGCGCTAGGACCTAGCAAATCCCTCTCTCCCGCGCGGCTCGCCCGACACGCGCGAAACGTGGGATTGCCGGGCGTCTCTGCCGCTAACAAGCCGCTCTCTCTACACATGGACTTCTGATTTATTTCACTTACGAGTATGGTCTCTAGTTGTGACCATTTACCTATAAAAGCCTCGAGTTTATCTTTTTTTGTAGCTGAGTGTAAGCAATGTATTGTCTCACTAGTGTAAGAACCTGAAAGAGTGAATAAAAACTAGGAGGTATGGTAGACATTGTGAAATGAAACTGCTCAAAAGTAATGGGTAACTGGGGTGTGGGAAAGGAGAAAGGAAAGAAGGGGAAATCATGTATGTATATACAGGATAGCTAACAGCAGTATTGCTGTCTTCTATTGCTTTACTGAAAGGAACAGTTAATAATTATTTGTTTGATCATTATTGCATGTCTCTGTTTTCCTGAGAAACCACTTTGAAGATAACAATACATAAGACAACTACCATTGTTAATTTCCTACCACTTGTCTGTAACTCTGTACTGTTTGAATTGTTCTTATGCTATTTTGTAAATGGATGTCTGTTTGTTAATATGTTTTCTTCCTTTATTTTCAAAATAAATAAATAAATAAAAGAAAAAAAAGAACCAGTAAAGGTTGGAACTAGCTTATAAATCCAATTACTCTGACTCTTAGGAATATGTTGACAATGGTTATTTCTTGAAGTGACTTATTTTTTTCTTTTAGATTATTTATAATGTAAACATTATAAAGTAATATGTATACATAATATACTTACACAGCGAATACCTTGCATTAGAAAATAACCAACTAAAGATAATTAGAAAATAACACAACCTGAAAGAAAAAATTGCAAATCTTTATTTCCATCCATTAAGATCTCAGATGCATTTTAAGGGCAACTTTGCAGTACTATTCATCAGCCTGTAATCATTTTTAATACTCCAAGGTTTAATTATTTAGTTGGTTAATGAAACTTATTCCCTGTGAAATTCTGTGGCAAGCTTAATACTGCCTTTCAAAAAGAGCTGAGTAATCAGCTAAATTGAATTATATTGTCATGACTGTTTGCTGTTACAAGTCAATTGTGATATTTTCAGGCTTTTTTTTTCTCTGACTCTGGAGCCAATGAACATTGCATACTGCTCAGTGTGCCAGCATAAAAGAAAATTATTGTAAGCTTTCACTTTCTGATATACATTTCATTGTGAAATGTTGGGAAACCCAATTTCAAACGCTGAACCAACACTTTCTACAAAAGATCATACTAGCCATTGGGAAATGAGCTGGTTTATATAACATCATTCATCCTAGCAATTCAATTCCAGTTTCAGAGTATTGTGGTGGGGTGGAGAGAGTAAGATCAGTATGATGCTTGCAACAGAGGCTCTGAGTGCAAAGTAGCACAGATGCACTAAGATCAGATGAAAATGACTGGCAATCACACCGGTGCTATGATGTCGCAGAACATTATCACTTAGGATATTTCCAATTCCCAGGGTTGTTATCTGATAGCAGTTCTCCTGTAGTTGGGCTCATGTCTCAGATCTAGGGGTCATGGTTTCATTCTTGGAAGGTGTAGTGGATTGATAACTGGTGGTCAACTTTTAACACTTAGAGAACTGAATTAGTGTGGTGCCATAGCTGGAGGGCCCACCCGAAGATTCTTGCCAACAAAATGGAAAGAACTAGAGAAGAAGTGCTATTAGGGAGCTGGTTCTCATGGGTGGTGAGCTCCCCAGGGAGAAGACTGCCCAATACCACGTATTCACCCAGGGCTTACCTATAGAAATCCTCTCAGCCTGCCTGGTATGGATGAGGAACAGTACATGCATAGACCACAAACTTACCACAGTACGCCAACTGTCATGAATTCCGCTCCCTGCTGTATATACTAATAAGCTTTGGTATGCAATTTTTAAAGATCAAATCTACTTTATCATCCTATGAGACAGAATTCCTTTTTATCCCCATTGGCAACAAAGGCTCTGAGAGGCAAAGCTACTTGCCCAGGGCTGCAAAAGCTGCCACAGAAGGCAGAGCTAAGGCTCATCACTTTGTCTGCCCAATCTCAGAGCCCCTGGGGTTAAATCCCAATGCTATGTTGTCTCTGCACAGCATAATTTTTAAAGAGGAAGAAACCTATGGGGTGTCCTGTGCATGGCTGGTGAGGGTCCTGGGAGGGAAGAAGGGCTCATCAAAGTAGCAAACCCAAGTTTGTTTCTAAAGTGTTGTTTTTCTCCCACCCACTAACACAAAACATGTTGGTAGAAGCCTTAGGCATGTTGTCACCTTCCACATGGCCATCTGTGAGAGAGGAACCCTTGGCATTTCAAATTCTACCACAGCTATCATTTCGCTGTTGCAAAAGATAGTGGTTTTTTTTTCTCTAGATAGCCTGGAGACTTTAGATACTCAGTCAACCCATAGTAACCTCCTGGTCTCACAGTGAATTCTGAAAGCCACGGTCGAACCGGAATTTGATTAGAAAAGAATGAGACCAACTTGAAGTCCTTGTCACGCTCAGAGGATGAAAGGAGCGGGACTAAATGGGCTAAGTTAAAGACATGCCTGCAAAAGGAGATCTTGACAGAAAGAGGAGCAAAAGCAGTCCCGGACCTGCTGTGCTCCTTCCAGGACAATACCTTCCCTCCCCTACAAGAGCTTCTAGGAGATGCCTCCAGTCCCCAGCTCTACCAGTGAAGGACTCAGGATTCAGGATGAGGAGTCTCTGACACTGACTGTGCTTTTTTCCTTATTTTCTTTGACCATGGTTGCTTCAGCATCCACCATGACATCCAATTATCCAAAACCATGGATGCCGTGTGTCTTGAAGCCACCTTGTAAAATACTGGACTTGAATTTTCAGACATTTGATGATGATTTCCTATGTGTTCAGCTTTGTGCTGTGTTCTATGAAGGATCAAAAACATTGAATTCTGTTCTGTTACTTACAAGCTAAAGAACTCTGGGAAAGGTCCCTCACCACTCCCTCTATTGCCATAAAGCTTGTATACCAGGTTGGTTTAATTTTTATTTTATTACTACATGTTTACACTACATGCATTTGATAATCATCTTGGGGAATTGGTACATGTACATAATACAGCTCATTTCTTCTTTTTTATTTTAAAGAAAGTAAAAAATAAAAAAGATCTTTATAAACAATACAGAACTTCAAAACAGGATGATAGGAAATCAACAATGGTTGTTACATTGCATACTGTTATCTTCAGAGTAGTTGTTGAGATTACCAGCTATAAGCCTGCAAAATTGATCAAAAAATTAAGCATTAACTGTTTCTTTCCATAGACCAATAACATTGTAGTACAATTATAGAAATAGTAGTATGATTATCTTAGCTATCTTGTGTGTGTGTGTGTGTGTGTGTGTGTGTGTGTGTATATATATATATATATATATATATATATATTCCCTTCTTTCTTTCTTTTCTCCTTTTAATCTTCTTTTCCTCATCTCTTTCTTCCACCTCCTCTAATTCCCCTCTCTTCCTTGCCTTTCTTGTTCATATTGTTAATCGTAGTTCATGTTTATGGCATATAATGTCCGTGTCCATTGAGGTTATTGGGACCTCGTTCCTGGCACATCTTCACTCTACCTATTTCCCCTTCCCCTCACCCTCTCCCTTCACCCTTGGTCTGCTGGATCATTTCCCAGCTGAAAGAGATCCGTCCCCTTGACTTATTTTATCCTTCCTTGCTTTCCTTTTAGTTTGTTCTTCGCCTTACTCAAATGAGACATACCATAGAGTACTTAGCTGTGTGCTTGGTTTATTTTACTTAATGCTGTCTTTTCTAGGTGCATCCATTTTCCTACAAATGTCTTGAATTTGTCCTTCTTTGTAGCTGAGTAGAAGACTATTATAAATAGATACTATTTTTTCTTTATCCAATCATCTGTTGATGCATAAACAACCTGTTTCCAGGATTTAGCTATTGTGAATTACACTTCTATAAACATTGGTATGCAGGTATCACTATAGTATGATGTCTTAAGCTCTTTGGGGTAGATATCTAGAAGGGAGATACTTGTGTCATATGGAATTTCTAATTCTAATTCTTGGATAAATCTCCATACTGATTTCCATAATGTTTGTACTAGTTTCCACTCCCACCAACAATGTTAAAGCATACCTTTTTCACCACAAGTATGCCAGCATTTTTTTGTTTTCTATTTCTTTATGACTGGCATTATTTATGGAATAAGATGCTCTCTTAGCATCATTTTAATTTAAATTTCTCTAATGGACAGAGATATTCAACATTTTTTTGATATCTTCGTAAGCCATTGGTACTTTTTTCACTGTGAAATATCTGTTCATTTCACTGGCCTATTTCTTGACTGGGTCTTCAATTTTAGGTGATCTAATTTTTTTTAATTCTTTGTATATTTTAGTTATTAGCCCTCTGTCTGAGAGTAGCTGGCAAAATTTTTTCCCATTCTGTAGGTTGTCTCTACTAACTGATTCTTTTGGTGTACAGATGTTTTTTAGTCTGATATAATCCTATTTGTTTGTCCTTGGGTGATTTCTTATGCAATTGACTTTCTGTTTAGAAAAATCCTGTCTTACCCCTGTATCTTTGAGTGTCTTACTAGTTTATCTTCAAATTTCATGTTTCTGTTTTCATGTTTAGATCTCTGATCCATTTTTATTTTAATTTAGTACACAGTGAGAGATGTGGGTCCAGTTTCAATCTTCTGCAAACAGATAATTGATTTTTCCAGCACCACTCTTTGCAATCTTTCCTCCAAAATATGCTTTTGACCCATTTTTCAGTGATCAAATAGCTGAATGTGTGTCTAAGGATGTTTCTGTATCCTCTGTTCTGGTCCATTGATCCACGTATATGGTTTTGTTCCAGTACCATGCTGTTTTAATCATTATTGTTTTATAGTATAGCTTGAAGTTTGGTATTATAGACCTCCTGCTTTGCTCTTGTTCCCCAAAACTGGTTTTTCTATTCTGGATCTCTTCTTGTTCCATACAAATTTTAGGGTTATTTTCTCTAGCTGTGTTAAGTATGCTTTTGATATTTTGATTAGGACTGCATTGAATCTGTATAACAGTTTTGTGAATGTGGCCATTTTGAAATATTGGTTCTACCTATCCAGGAGCAGGAGACATTTTTCCATTTTCTGATGTCCTTCTAAATCTCCTTTTGCAGAGTACAATAGTTTCTTTGTAGAGGTCCCTCATGTCCATGGTTAGGTTAATTCCTAGGAATTTCGTTCTTTGAAGTTACTGTGAATGGTATCATTTTCATAACATCCTTCTCATCAAGGTCATTATTGGTGTTCACAAATGCTAATGATTTTTGTACGTTGATATTGTATTCTGCTGCTCTTATTTCCAAAAATTTTTGGTGAAGTTTTTTGGCTTTTCTATGTCGAGTATCATGTCATCTGCAAATTATGATAATTTTAGTTCTTCCATTCTATGTGTACATTTCTATGTGTGCATCCCTGACTTGTTTCTGATTTTAGGGGTAATGGCCTTAGGTTTTTCCCATTTATTATGATGCTATCTGTTGGTTTGTCATAAGTAACTTTTATCAAATTCAGATATGGTCCTTCTATACCTGTTTTTTTCATGAAGTGGTGTTGGACAGTAAAGCCTTTCTGCCTTTATTGATATGATCATGTGATTTTTGACCTTGCTTCTGTTTATGTGTGTAATATCCTTATTGACTTACTAATGTTGAATCATCCTTGCAACTCTGGGATGAAACCTACTTAGTCATGACATGTGATCTTTTTGATGATGTGCTGCACTGTATTTGCCAGTATCTTATTGAGGATTTTTGTGTCAGTGTTCATCAACGAAGTTGGACTATAGTTTTTTTTTAGCTGGATCATTATTCCATAAATGAATTTGAAAGCACTCCATCCATTTCAATTTCTTTTAAGAATTTCAGGAGTATAGGTTATCTATTATCATTGAATGTTTTGTACAGTTCAGCAGTGAATAAATCAGGTCATGCACTTTTTGGTAGTTCATAGATTCTTCATTACTTTGTCAATTCCATTGCTTGTTTTTGGGTTATTAAGCATGTTTGTATCTTCTTGGGTTAGCTTTGGTAATTTGTATGAGTCTAGAAATCTGTTCATTTCTTCAGAATTTGCTAATTTGTTAGAATGCAACTTTTCAAAGTAATTGCTATCTTCTGAATTTTATCTATTGTGATTTCACCTTTTTAATTTCTAATTTCATTGATACGAATCTTTTCTCTTTATCTATTATCTTTTTCTAAATCTGGCTAAGGGATTATCTACTTTATTTATTCTTTCGAAGAGCTAGTTTTTCATTTGGTTGATATTTTGTACTTTTTAAAGTCATAATTTAATGGAGATCTTCTCTCATCTTTGTAACTTCTCCATTATTTTGGTTTACGCCTGGTTTCTTCTTGTTTCATAAGGTATTTATTTAGGCTTGCTCTGTTTTCCTATGGCCTAATATTTTTACAAGGGTGAAAAAATGTACACATTCAGTAGAAGTTACATGTCGAATTTTGGATTTGGATATTATTCCAGACTCGTGATATGTAGTCCAATCTTTTGCCATGATCTTGCTCAGTGGTTGAGAAGCCCTATGATCATAAAGCAAACAACCAACACTCTGCAGTACACTGTGTTGCTGAGTTAGCCTGTTTGGTAGTGATGTAGGGGAAAGAAACTCCCAACCTACTAGATGTCCAGTGAGAGTTTGGGTTCTCTAAAATCAAACAATGAATTTTGGAAGAAGAGAGGTTAAAAACAATATATTTACTGGGGAAAAGAAAGCTTCTGTCCGAGAGGAGGGGGGAGAGGGAGAAAGAGAGAGAGGCAGAAGGGGTCCTGAATAGGTTGCCAAAGACCCTGACTTTTCTAGGGGTTGTTATAGAGCAAATTCATGAGATGAGGGGGCTCTAATGTGGGGAAAAATGGGAAGTTACAAGGTGGGCATCAGGTGGAACAAAACTATGGTCAACCAATAAGATTACAGGTATAATTGCTCAGGTAAAATTAATTAAATTGGGGTCAAATTGGGGAGTAAGTCTTGTAGCAAGTGGACATAAAACAGAACAAGGATTCTTCCTCAAAGGGGTTGGGTTAGTGGCTCTTCCAGGCTTCCTCAAGGTGATCAAAAACGATTTAGAATATCAAACCCTGATGTTTATCCTTAGGAAGTGGTGCATTTATTTTATCTTTTGTCATGAGGTCTAGTCCTTAGGGGAGGTACCTGTTTCCCCCAAATTTGCAAGGTATCTATCTTCTCTTCTGCCCTGGCTTTTTCTAGGGCCTAGCCCTATCTGACTGCCTATTATACTTTATCTAACTTTACTGCCTATAAAAGTAGGTTAGTTAAAGCTAATGCATTTTTTATTTGTAATGGGAATCCCATAGTAATTTGAGGAGCACCTGTAATATTACCCATGGTGCTGGACTCAGATTCTTATGATTATTAATACATTAAGACACCAAATACAACTGAACAGGTGTCTGCACCTTTGTTTGGCAGTATGAGACAGAGTAAAACGTGCACTAAATGTTCACATTTTTTTTCAGGCACAGTTGCTGTCATGTGAGGTTTGTGTCCAGAAAACATGCAAGAACAGGTGTCAGTGTATGGGGACATATTGCCAGTGATCTCCCTCAAAATACTCCCCCTTGCTTCAAACACACTTATCCTGTTCTCATTTTCTAAAGCAGTCCTGGAGGTCCTCTTTCATGATTGCCTTTAGCAGGTGTGATTTAAAAATGTGGAATGCTGCGGATTGTCATTCAGTGGAAAGGTGAGCTTTTAAAAATGTTTATCATGGAAATATCTCATTTCTCCATTGATTTTGAAAGACAGTTTTGCATGGTACATCAGTCTGGGTTGGAGGTTGTTTGCTGTCATGACTTGACTTTCTTCATTCCAAGTTCTCCTTAACTTAAGGGTTGGTATGAGAAGTCTGCTGGGATTCTGATGCAGTTTCCTTTGTAGTTGATTCTTTTTCTCTAACAGCTTTAAATATTTTGTTCTTGTGCTGAATTTCTGGAATATTGATTATTATATACCTGGGTGTAGATTTTTGTCATGGCTTATTTGAGTTCTATATGCTTCACTTACTATATGTCAAATTATTTTGGGGAACAGGTGTTGAAGGGAGGGTAGGGGAATGAGAAACAAAGAAGAATCAACATATGTACAGGTACAAATTCTCTACAGTGGATGTGATTATTATGTGTATCTAAAATGTACCAATAAACTTAATTAATTAAAAAATTGTATATCTTCATCCACCTTATTCTTCAGATTTAGCTCCATGAGAATTCTTTTTTTTCTGCAAAGTCATAAAGACCATGAAAGGAAAACATTTTGAATGAATTCAGTACACTGAGGCAGTGACACTGACAGGACAAACAAACGCACACAAGAGGACTTCCAGAACTATTTCACAGAGTGACAAGAATGAGGAGATACATGTGTTAGAAGTGAAGGAGAATGTTTTCAGGGGGGTAAATGGCAAAGTGTCTGTTACTTTAAAACATTTTTATTCAGACATTCACCCTAACTTATTTCTCACATCTCATGTATTTACTACCTGAATCATCTAGGCCTTGGTCTTGGCATCACCTTGTCTTGTATGTGGGTGAACTTAGGAGCAAGTGGGAAGCCTATGATAGAGTGGGAATACTAAGATGGGAACTTATTTTTGAATCAGATCATCGTCTTTCTGGGTTTCTGAACTTTTGCCTTCTGTTTTCACAGCAAAGCCCACAGTGACTGGATTCCCTCATCTGGCCCCATCTCACCAGTCAGTCTTGGTTGATCCATCCTCCCCTGATGAGTCTGACCCTTACAGCCAGTGAGAGATGAGATGGTAGTAAAAGTTTATGTCCAAATATCCAGAAAATCTATTGTATCTATGGCTCATCAAAAGTAAGTTTTCTGAGTTTTTATCTAAAAAGTTATTTGTAAGTAGTAAATATATAACTACATTGTATACCAGTATTATATTTGGGGTTAAGACCACTCAAATTGAAACTGTTTAAGATTCCAAAAGTAGAGAATTTGGTAAAGACTTCATGGTGCACCTATTAAACTTCAGCTATCAAAAATGGCAGTACTGAACAATAGTTTCATGACATGGTTAAGAACCATGAAGAGTCCCAGATGTTATTCTACTTTTAAGTAGCAATTCTGCCGCAGTCGTATGGATGTCAGAAGAACACACAGACTCAGGCCAGAAACAAGAACACACCAATAACAGTTCCCAGAACATCAAGATTTTCTTCCTACCAGGTTCCCAAACCCTATTTCCCACAGAGTGACCAAAGAGGGCCAGATGACACGTGCCCTACCATCCACAGTGGGTTGCACTATAGGAGAGGAACTCTGAGTTTAGAAAACGTATTTTTAAAATATATAATTAACAATCAATATACTTGTTTTTCTCAGGATGGGGATACAATCTCTCTTCCAGTGCTGGAAAGAAACTTGCTGTTATGGTTTATATATGAAATGTTTCCCCAAAATCTCAGGGTCACAGGTGAAGCTTTTGAAAAGTGATTGATCATGGGAGCACTATGCTCTTCAGTGGATTAGCCCATTGGTGATGTCATAGCTACTGTGGTGTTCAGAGGTGGAGCATGGTCAGAAGAGGTGGGCATGGGAGTGAGACCTGAATGGTATATTGTTGTGCCCAGCTGCTCCCTGCTCTTTCTCTCCTTCTGGTAGCCATGAAGTGAACAGCTTGCCTTTATCAGACCCCTGCACAATGCTGTTTCTGCCTTGGAGACTGGTGACTATGGATTGAAGCTGAGAGCCAAATAAACCTGTCCTCCTTTAAGTCGTGTGTGCTGAGTATTTTGTTTCAGTGATAGGAAAGATGACTAATACACCTTTGTCTTGCTATCAAAGGAGAGTCCATGTCTGTTCTCCAAGATTTCTCACTGTATAGATATTGTTAAAAAGCTATTCTAGGACCAAGGCAGGAATTCTTCTCTTGCAGAATGTGCAGGAACATGGAAAATTCATGTAGAATTGCTTCTCCATCATGACAAAATACTCGTAATATCTTGTTGTATAAAATGAAGCAAATGATGGAACAGAATGACCGCAATTTTGTAAATAGGTGTGTGTAGATACTGAAAAACTATGGAAGAACATTCACCCTAATATCAATAGGAGAGGTTTGTGTAGTCATTTTTGTTAGTTAAAAATCCGTGCACTGTGTAGTTATTTTTGTTAGCTATGTCCACATTTTCAACTAAATGTAAACTGCTTATGAAATTAAAAAGGACAAGTAAAAGAATGAGTCCAAAATGTCAATTTAGTAACTGGGGGAAGGGGATAGAATACCCCTGTTCACCTTCACATGGACAGGTAAAGCAGTGTCTGTTCACACGTTTATAAAAGACTTTCCTTCTGGTGGACTTATTGACAAGCAAGAGCATACTTCCTTCAACAATGCAGATGATCATTTTCACATCAAAGATACCTGCAAAGTTTTATTTCCCATGGCACCATGGTACCTCCTGCCTGCCTGAGTAGCAAATATGACCCAAATGTATCTCTTACTCTCACTGATTTTTGTGAAATGTGAAATAAATATTTAGAATCTTTTTCATACTTACGTAGGCTACACAGATAAATCTGAATAGTTTATCCAAAGTAAGTTTTCTTTTTCTTTTTAGCATGTTTTTGCTCCAAATGATAAATATTATGTAGCATTTTATAGCGACCACTATTCCATATATTTTTATCTTTAATTTGCACTATAAAATTGTTTAGTTCAGTGGTTTGGATAGACATATGCATGTGAATGTATGCAGATGAACAGTTTCTCATCTACCTTATAAACTGTGATTAAAATCATATTAAATATAAGCAAGGCCCTTTACCATGATACTTGGCACATGTTAGGCAATGTCAAGTTTTCTGTAATGAGTACAAAATATCTTATAATATCATTAATGAAAATAAAAAGGAACTTCAGTTTTTTTTCCACATTTCATAATTATCAATCAGTGTTAGTTCAGAACCAGTGCCTTGTAGTCCCCAAAATGTCTGATCATTTCCTTTGCCCAATGTACAGTCACTTGAGCAAAAGGCTTCAAGTCCCTCCAGGGAAGGATGGAAGAAAGACTGACTATATATATTACTTTTTGTATCGAGACCCTTCCCATAGGGGACCTGGCCTCCCTGTCCTTCAAGGGATTCTGGGTCTGTAAACTGACTCAAATACAGGAACTGGTTGAGGGACCACGATTCCCTGTAACCATGATTTGAAGTAGGTTTGTGTTCATTTGCCTTTAATTTTTTTATTATATAAATCTAGTAAAAATGTTGTCAGCTTCCTATTATTTCACTTTCAGAACATCATAGCTAATCAACCAACACCATAGGTCTGCACGTGTCAGATTACTCTGATCGTTGTTCTACTTCTGCTGTCCGTTATGATAAGTATATGGACTCTGCCTTTGTATTAAGTGCTGCTACTTGACCTCTGCCACTCTGGGATCCAATCAGGCTCACTGCCCCTAGATTACCTAATTGAGTAACCATGGTCCCCACCATGAGGTCTGGCATACAGATGGCAGGACTTTTCATGGGTGCTGGTACTCCCCTCAAAGATCTGTTTCTCAAGCTATCAGTGAAGAGTACATTTTCTGGATCATCTCAGTATGGAAGATTAGGTTTAACATCACAGACCCACTCGAGGAGTCCCATTTCCTTAAACTTCTGAATCCTGTCATCAAGAGTACAACATGGAATATCAGGCATCTCTAACTCATACACAGTGGGCCATCTTTTGATCCATACTTCTGCCAGCCAGCCATGTAAACTATTAACATCTTTCTTTTACTCTATGAGCTGCAACATTAAATTCGGAATCCCTAGTTAATGGGTCCATGTCAACAAACTTGGCCTTATCTAGGTGTATGTTCTTCCCACACTCGTAAAATCCATTCCCACACTTGCTCATTAGACCTCTGATGATGAGTTAGAAAACTCAAGAAGTTATTCGGGAAGGTAGCAGACATCCTCATGGATCACACTATGTGCCTCATCCTTAGGAGCTGTGGCAATTTGAGCCTGGTTATAGGCCTAGAGGCAAACATAGGTGGTGAGGGTGGGTCATGAGAACTGTCAGCATTACCCTGCTTGGTCAACACAAGTAAACTAGGAGATGCCAACCCCCAAGGGGGTAGAAGTGGCAATGCCCATGCCATTGGGGGAGGGGAAATACCTTCCTCTGGCAAAAAAATTTCATTAGCGTCCAGAAATTCAACACTTTCAACTTCCTCAGGGTCCTCCCACACATCTCTACGCCAAATGATGAGATCCCATTCTTTTCTGATCAGTGCCCTCACCTTTGCTTCAAATACCTTTTGAGGCTGAGCATTAAACATGTAGTTTAGTCAATTGAATTATGACGGACTGCATTTGGGTTTCTACAATCAGCCCTGCAGTTAAAAGAGAGATTTTCTTTCAGGGCATACTTAGAAACTCTGAAATTTCTTATTGTGCCTCGAGATGAGAATTTGAATCCTTGAAGTGCTTATTTTCTTTTATCAGTTTGTCCTCACAGCCAGAAGACTAAGCTTCCTATGACTGTTTTGAGCTCATCGTTTTCCTTCACTACTTTGTCCAGAGATGTTAAGAACCATCCAGCATCATTATATTTCCTACTCCCCCCAAAATATTCACAATTTTCATGTATGGAGTTGCTAAATGCCTGACATCTCACAAGTGGCAAATTAGGATAATCAAATGGATCTACATGTACTATTAGTTGAAGCAGTTCATACCAAGGATCATCAGATACCCCACAGAATTAGAAAAAGACAGCATGGTATCTTTAGGTCTCAGCAAACTGCAGGACCAATTCCAGGAACTCTTAGAGCCACTAAGAATGTCATCATTATAATTCTGTTTCTCTAGAGCCACTCCAGGAATCAAAAATGTCACTGTGGTCCTCGAGTAAGAGTACGGGCCTATGGAAGTCATGGGATCAACAGAGTTTTAGCAAGGGCCTGACTTATAGCAAGTTCAATATGTCCTTGAATCCATCCTGTAGTCATTTTTCGCTGTTCCAGAATGTATAATTGGGAGAGACGTACTTAGTACATGGCAGAATCCTCACACTGGTTCCCTAATCTGTATTCTGAGAGCTATTATGGTAGGAAAGGCCAAATAGAAGCCATTAGAGTTGCCTTTGCCTGGTAAAATAGCAAACCAAAAGCAGTATTGCATTCCTGGAGGGATTCCAGAGATCAGTAGCACCATCAACGACTTGAAGAATGCAGGGGTGGTGGTCCCTATTGCATCCTCATTTAATTCTCCCATTTGGCATGTGCAGAAGACAGATGGGTCTTTCAGAATGACGGTAGATTACGAAAAACTGAACACAGTGGTAACTTCAATTGTAGCTGCGCAGGTACCAGATGTGGTTTCCTTGCTTGAGCAGATTAATATATCTCCTGGTACTTGGTATGTGGCTATTGATTTGGCAAATGACTTCTTCTCCATATCTACACATAAGGAGCACCAGAGAAAAATTTTCTTTCAGCTGACAATGCCAGCAATGTACCTCAGGGGGTATTTTAACTCACCAGGCCTGTGTCACAAATTAGTTTGTAGGGATCTTGATCACCTTTCTCTCCCATAAAATATCACACTGGGTCCATTCCATTGATGATGTTATGCTGATTGGGTCAAGTGAGCAGGAGGTAGTAACCACTCTGGATCTGTTAGTAAAGAATTTGTGAGCCAGAGAATGGGAAATAAATCCACAAAAATTCAAGGTCCTTCTACATTAGTGAAATTTCTGAGTCCAGTGGTGTGAGGCATGTAGAGATATTCCTTCTAAGGTAAAAGATAAGCCTTTGGTCGTAGGCCCATTGGCCTCCTGATGCGGACTTGCAGGGAATGCTGCAGCGAGCTCCGCTCACTTGGACTGAATCCCCCAGCCTCCAGCGTGCGAACACCCTCTGCACACGTCCTTGTGCAACTCTGTGGCTGACCGTCATAAGCCAATATTGCTGTGTGTGTCTTAGATCTGTCTCTCTAGTAAAACCACAACAAATACACAATCCAATTAATTCTCTAGCTATTAGTGTCTACCTACATGTATTCAAAATGTCATACACGTAAAAGTATAAAGAGCTTATATATTTTCTAACAGCAACTATTTAAGAGGTCTCAAACTTACCAAGAGACCATTCTTTTATATATATTTAAACTTATGATAGTTAGCTATATGAATCAATTGATCATTTAGTCAATGAATTAGCAACTCTACCATGACAGCATGGAGACTATGAGAGGCTATATTAAGAGACAGTATTTATCATTTGCTGTGAGTTCCCTCAGTTTAGATTGTTCAGTTGTGAATATCAGAAAATCCCTTCAAATTAGTGGAGGTATTCTGAAGCAGTAGCTTATGAAGTCAAAGAAAAAGTGAAATAATCAGTGTGGGAAAGGAAAGAATAAAGTTGAAGTTTCTGTGGTTTGAGTTTTAGACTTTCTTTCTAGAGCCTCCTCACATTACTCAGTAATCTTTTCGTACTTGTTTTGTCTCTGGATTTCAGTTCCAAACAGGGGAAGAGAAGAGCTGAATGGTCTAACTTGGGTCACACTGTTCCAGGTACAGATTGGTAGAAGAGCAAGGTGCTAGTGTAGGCACATGGCTACTCTCATGTGTGTGTGTATGTGTGTATGTGGGGGGGTGCAAGACCCCAGCCCATGCCCTACATTTACTGCTAATGAAAACTTGCTGAAATAATATCAGTTGTCAAGACTTTTATTTCTTGACCTGTAACCTGGGATCAGAATGTCTATGGTACCCAAGGATTTGGGAGGAGGCAAATGGGATTATGTGCACGAATGTACTTTGGATGCTGTAGAGTTCTATGTCAACGTTAAATATATCCTCAATTTTTAAACCTGCCA
The DNA here is from genome assembly GCA_004027595.1 of Dinomys branickii. Lineage (NCBI taxonomy): Eukaryota > Metazoa > Chordata > Mammalia > Rodentia > Dinomyidae > Dinomys > Dinomys branickii. The sequence continues at coordinate 15,186 of PVLD010031890.1, forward strand.
ACTCTCATTCCTCTGGGAGTGTTAAGCCATATGCTTCACACTTCTTTTTTTTTTTTTTTTTTTTTT
>PVLD010031891.1:0-15251 GCA_004027595.1 Dinomys branickii
GTTCCTCTGTTTTCCCATTTTTGGGTATCAGATTCAAAATGTGGAGCTATAAATTCCACAGACAGTTCAGCAGGCAAAGGTCTGCTGCAGAGGCTGCTCCAATGGTTACTTCTCTTTGGGAGAATGTCCCTTAAGCTGTCTGCTGAGATTTCCACTTCTACTCCCTACCCCAAGACCTGGCTGGGGCAAATAAACAGCTTGCCACCCCAGGATTCTTGCAGATAGGCCACTCAGGTGTTCCTCCCTGGGTGGAGGTCCTTCCCCCCTCACAAAACCCGTTGGGGCGCCTAAGTAGGTCTTCCCACCCGGGAGATCCCTGCAGTCCTTAAAGCTGCTTTGATGTCTCTCGCTGGGCTGAGCTTCTTCCTGGTTCAGGAAAAACCGTTTAGAGCACGCACTTAACTCACCCTGTGATCGTGCAGACAGGAGTGCTGTTCAGATGTTTTTCCCTGGATGGAGATTTTCCCCGACTCAGAAATCCCGCCAGCCGGTCACTGTTGCTCCAGTTCACGCAGCGCTGGCTGCGGGGGTGGGGTTCTGAGCGGGATCCCGGAGCGCTGCCCAGTTTGGCACAGTTTGTGCCAGTAGCGCGTTCTCTGTCGGGTTCAGGATCTGAAGCCGTTCTTCCCTCCACACTCGCTCTCGGCTGGTCGTCTTCTTCCCGGAAGTCCTTGTTTCTGTCTGCATATTGCTATATTTCATTGTTTGTGTGGTAATCCTCTGGGAGGTTCTCTCTCTGCTGCCTACCCGGTCGCCATCTTCCTGGAAGTCCACCAGTCTATACACCTTAACAGACTTTTGGTTTGTAAAATTTTTATTCATATATTTTAGATATACAGAATGATAACATTCATCCTAGGGAATTTGTACCTGTACATGATATATCATGCTTCTTTTTTCCCCACTCCTCTCCCCTCCCTTCAACCCTTCTTCCCCTCTCTATTCATAAAAGCATTGTTTCCATTTTTTCCTTCTATTCTTTTTTTTCTTATCCCTTCCTTTCTTTCTTTCTATCCTCTAAATCCTCTTCTCCCATCTTCTGACAATTACTAACCTGTGGGTGGGTCACTAAGCTGTGGATTTTCTTCCTCTACATAGTCACATAAATGTAATCATAAACTATGTGTCCTTTTGTGGTTGACTTCCTGTGATCAGTGTATGTTTTCAATGTCATCCTGTTATAGTAGCATATAGCACTATTCTATTTTTTTATGGCTAAATAGTAGCTTGCTGTATAGATACCACATTTTGTTTATTGACTCATCAGCTGATGGATGTTTGTAAAGTTTTTACCTTTTGGTGCTTTGGAATGGTGCTCCTATGGACATTTTTTATACATGTTTTTGTTTGAAGTGGTTTTTGTATTTGTTTCATGTCTAATAACATTGAATATATATTTCTTGAACATTTGTATATCTTCTATGGAAATATGATTACTAAAATCTTTTATCCATTTGTAGATAAAACAGACTTTTTGATATTGAATTGTGAGAGTTTTTTACATATTGAGAATTTCAGATTTTTATTGGATATATGTTTTAAAAATATATTTTTCTTAATCATGTATGTTTAAAAAAGAATTTCTTGTTTCCTTTCTCTTTCTGTCCTATTTGAGCTGTAGCAAAGTTGTCAATGTGCATTTATTATGGGCTATGGAGAAGGAACGGTACAGAGAAAGTAGAGTTAAATTCAAGGTTGTTTGCGTAATATACATCTGCAGGTCATTAGCAAAAGTACTGCTGTTGACAGGCTTAGCTTTCAATTGCATGGGTCAGAAATTTGAGAAAGAAAGTAATTTTTCTGATTCTAAGAGCTACCTCTGGAAAACTAAGAACATAGACCATATGCCATGAAATGCAGGGGCAAAAAGTCTGGTGGTGATAATCAAAATCATTCTTCCCAGAGGCAGAGAAATTTCACCAAATGTCCACCACAGAAAGCATTCCAATAGTGATACCATATCACTATGTTGGCAGGTCCTGACACCCTCCTAGACGCTCAAATGAAGGTTGCAGACCCCCAGCATAAAAGAGATGGTGTTCACACTTTTCAGGATGTACCTCGAGAAGTGACAAGTTCCAGAAAGAAATGCTGTGGCCAGCAGGGCCCTTTCAATGTAGAATGAAAATGTATGTGAGGGTCTAGTGGAGGGCCTGAGGGCAGCATCGATGTATGTTCTGCACATGAGTGGGAGGTGGGGAACATTTCCGATGCTCTCCATGGTCCAGAAGAGAAGGGCAGTGGGGGAGTTGGGATCATCACCGTGGAGGGAGAAGTGCACAGAGAGACCTTCATGGACCTGAGCCCAGATGGCTGTGGATCTGCAGTGCCCCCTGCCTCCCTCCAATGTCATGCTGCCAGAGCAGCTTCCTCTGTACTCAAGTTCTCCCTGAGGAGAAAGAGAAGTGGCAGGTAAAGTAATTCCCAAGGCAATTCAGTAATAGATTCAGAGAGGCTAATTTGTGTGTGTGTGTGTGTGTGTGTGTGTGTGTGTGTGTGTGTGTGTTTGAGACAGAGTCTTGCTATGCAGTTCAGGCTGGGCTTGAGCTCACTTTGTAGCCCAGGCTGGTTTTGAACTCACAACGATCCTCCTGCCTCAGCTTCCCACGTGCTGGGATTACAGGCATGTGCCACCACACCTGGCTCAGAGGCTAAGTTTTAAATAGGTAAGGACATATATTTTTTCTCTTAAGCAGGAAAGAAAGTCGCTAGCAAAGCAAGGTCAATTAGAGCAAGGGAGTTTAGACTTTGGTTGCATCAAGTCACCTGGGGGCTGGTTAAACCACAGAATGTTCTACCTCTCCCCCAGGGTGTTTGCTTCTGTAGGTGTACAGTGCAGCTGGAGAATTTGCATTTCAAACAAATTCCCAAAGGATGCTGGAGCTGGTGATCTGAGGACCACCCTTGGAGATCTACTGTTTTATAGGGAATAAAGAATATTACATGTTTACATTTATAAAACTTGTAATGGAAACATAAATATGCAAGACACACTCTTGTGGTAAACATTCCAACTGCATAAATGTGCATGTTCCTTCACTCCCTAGACCCATTCCACCCGTCTCTTCATGCTTGTCAGATGCAGCCTCTGGTAGCAGGTTCCTCTGTGTTATTCAAGTCATGTTCTGCACACTTAGGAAGCTGTGTCTGTAAGTACGAGCGTATGTCCCTGTTAGATATCGGTTCCACATAAATGTAAGCTTACTACATGCTCTGTTCTACAACTGGCTTTTTTCTCCCTCACTCACTGTCTTAAAAATCATTCCAAAAGACTGACATATAGATTGACACCACGTTTCCCCCTACCGCTCAGAATTCCTACTTCTTACACAGTATTTGCCTAATAATTTGCAATGCAGTTGTATTTCTTCTGTTGAGTAAAAATAGAACATTTAAAATGCTTGTAGAAAGAAGAGTCATAATATTTATGGAGAGGCTATAAAGATTATGTAAATCTTTGTGCATGATCTTATTTAATCCTCTCGGTAATCTTGTGGAGTAGGCATTACTATCGTACTTTACAGATGAGGAAATTGAGGCTTAGATGAACTAAGTCACACGGCTCAGAATGTTATATACGGAAGGTGGGTAGGGCCAGAGTTTGAATGCAGGCTGAACTTTCTTCAAAGACTACAACTTTAGACATCACTCCTTAGAGTTTCTACATGCTTACTGAGGCCTGTTTTTTGTAAGGCCCAGTGGAAGCCACTGAGTTCTATTTTAATGAGAGTGACAAGAGCTTCGTGGGGACAGTTACATGACAGTAAACTCATTTAACAACTGCAGAGGATGGAATTTTTAAAATGTCATGAGGGACTGGTGTGAAAGGCTTCAGGAGTGATTGCATACTATTTACTCTTGTCTGCATGGTTTGGGATGAGCTCTGTGGATTGGAGTGGTGAGTGTCAGAGGCTACAGACACATGTAGGGTGCCCGCAGGACATGTTTCCTGAGCTCAGCCTTACCAGACAAAGAGTAACATTGATATTTCTTATTATCCTTTCCTTGAATGGGATAGTTGAGTTTCCCATTCTCCTTCTGGCCCAATGCTGGGCCCTAATACTGCTTTCTGCGTATAAATGTTATGACACCTTTGGTCTTAAAATAACAGAAAAGCCAATGCACTGGTTTGAATGATAAAGTTTATTGATTCATGGATCTTATTTTTTCAGGGATATCATATTTCAGGCATGGTTTGATCAAGGTGTCAGCTATGATTCTTTTTGAGTTACCTGTGTTGGTTTTATGGTATGTCAGCTTGGCCAAGTTGAACTTCATTTTCCAGAATTTCCTTTCCTACACTTTTCTTATTATGGAGGATAACAAAAGCCATGTTGAGGCAAGACTTAAGAAGGTAGAAATGAACACGAGCTGTTCTTTTTGGCTTTGACACTCAGAATCTCAGAAAGTCATTTCATATCTATGTGAGTAAATAGAGTAACATTTACCCAATACACGCAAGTTTCCTGAGTTCAGGTGTGCTGGAGAAACCTCTTGGAAGAGGTGGGCCTAGAAAGACAGGCAGGGTTTGGGAGAAGGGTAGTAAGGACAGCCTGGGGGAGGGGCATGACTGTTGCAGGCATGAGCATTAGAGTGGGGGAGTTTCAGTTCCAGGGGAGGAGATAAATCCGGCACTGGGGCCTGAGCTCTGGCCTGGCCACTGTTTCTGAGCCCTCTGCAGGGGACCCTGTGATGTGCTGCCCAGTGCCAAGTAAAAACATCTGAATTGCTAAGTAAGGAGAGTTTTTTTCAACTAAGGTTTTGAGTTGAAGGATGGAACTTGGAGAGCGTTTGCTGGGTCTTGTGCTAGGGAAGCCAGAGGGACCTCTGTGAGTCTTACCTAAGTTGTACGTGGTCCTTGGCAGGAGGCTGTTTCCCAAAAGGGTGAAGGAAATTTCTTGATCTTGCCTGTTTTCCACGTCACCTGCTTCGTGCGCCCACCCCTTTGCCTCTGCGGGCTTTGCTGCTGGCAGCTCACATCTCTGGCTTTCGGCAGAGGATTGGCCTTGGGCCTGGGCGCTCAGGCGCAGGGTAGGAGTAGCTCTTCCTCCACAGCCAGAACGCCTGGGGGCTCCCTTGCCCCGCCTCATGATGTGGCCCAGAGCCAATGGTTCAGGAGCTCAAAGGCGAGCTCCTTTGCCTAAGCTGAGTCTTGCAGGTGGTGTGACTTGAACTCCAGAGCTGCTGCAGGACTGGCTGGGGCCGAGCCTGGCTTCTTCTTTTTATCCGGTTTCCCCACACCCTTATTGGCTTCTTCTCTCAAACCTCCCTGCTCTAACACTCAGGCCTACATTACCGCCCCCGTCCTTGGCTCAGGACCTGCTTGTGGGAGAACTAACTCACAGTGGCCTCAGCTTTCCCATCTGCACAGGGAGGGCTCTGGCTGGGCCAGGCTTGTGGCTGTGCTTAGACAGCAGACTCCTTCCTGCGCTGGAGGCTCTGGGAGCACATCCGAAGGCTGAGCAGGTTCAAGTGGATCTGCTGGAGGTGATGGGGGCAGCCTGCACCTCTAGCTTTGTGATCTTTGGCATCTAATGACAGCAGTCGCTGCTGCAGACTTCAGGCCGGAGTAGCCCTATGATCTGGGGTGCAGGGTGCTCCTGTCAGGGTTACCAGCGTCATTTCTAGGGTCCTTCATCCCACAGGAAGTGTCTTCTTGGAAGGAGAGGCTTCTGGCCAATCCTCTGCTCTGAGACTCCAGGGTGGCAGTGAGGGGCTCACAGCTTAGAACTCCCTGTATGTTCTGCTTTTTGCTTTGACTTTTGCCCATGGTTCTGTGTCCAGGAATTTAACTTCTGTGATCCAAAGGTGATCATTTTTGAGGTGGAACCTTAACAGCTGGGCTCCTAGGGGTGAATCAGTCCAGTCCGTGTGAGATGCATGAGGAGGCCCATCCAGCCAAGTGAGCATATGCCTTGCTCAGCGAAGACACTTTGTGGTAGAAATTGCAGAAAAGGAGCAGAGGCCGGGTTGGTTTGAGCACTCAGATGATCCTAGCAGATGTGCTCAGTAGATTTCCCTCTTCTGTCCTTTCATGATCATGGGCAGCCTATTACTGATCCCTTTAACTGTCATCAAAGTCTCATGTCCCAGGCACTGTGCTACAAGCATTTAAACGGTGGAGCTGATTCTGTACTCGTTCCCATTTTATATATGAAGAAACTGAGGTCTTATAATGTGTGTAAGGTCACACAGCTAATGTTCTGGAGTCAGATTTGAAACCCAGGCAGTTTGACGATGTTTCCCATGACAGGCTCAGATGATGGCTCATGCACATGTGAGTGTGTGTGCGTGCATGCGTGTGTGTGTGCATGCGCACACGCATGAAGGTATGCAGGAGTGGGGGTGCCAGGGAGTTAGAGCACAAGTCAGAAGGAGAAAGGAAATACGACCTCTTTGCTGCTTGTCAGTGCAGGGACTGCAGCCAGGCAAAGCGCTGGACTCTTCTAGCTCATTTTTATGTTTTTATTTAGAAGCTTCAATACCAGAGCCAATGGCAGAAAATGTGCAGTAAAACGCAGGGAGGCCACTGGGTAATGGTCCCTGTAAAGTGTTAATTGCCTATTGAGACTGCAGACTTTGTCTATGCTCAGGGAGCTGAGCTATTGACAGGCCCTTATTTATTTCGGGCCCACAAAGCGGGCTCCTCCTCCAAACAGGCTTCCAATCAGTCACGCTTGCCTGGGCCCGCCAAGAAGCACCAGTCAATAAGTCTGTTTCTGCTTTAACCCTTTGAGGCTGGCAGGGTGGCCTGTGGGTCTGGCTTGTACAGATGCCTCCACGCAAGGGAAGCTCCGGGCACAGTGGTCTTGAGAGAAAGTCCCTGCAGATTAAGTGCTGACGCTGGGCTGTGCCAAGCTGGTGGTTTCCATGTGTTCTCTGATCTTTATGCTGGGAGAGAGGGTAGTATTTCTTGGCAGGGATGGCTTAGGCTCAGAGGGGTTGAGTGAGTTGCTTAACACAATGATTGCATGCAGACTGTTAGGGGCTAAAACGTGTATCCCTCTTCCAAAAGTTTATATGGTAAATCTCTCACCCCACCACCACAGAATGACTGTGTCTGGCAACAGGGACCTTAGAATGGTGATTAAATTAAAGGAAGGTCTTAGCGTGAGTCCTAATTCAGGCTGAGTGTGGCATCCTTATAAGAAGAGATTTGTGGGAAGACCATGTAAAGACACAGCCATCTACAACTTAAGAAGAATGCCTCAGAAGGAACCAACCTTGCTGAAAGCTTGATCTTGGAGTTCAAGCCTCTAGACCTTTGAGAAAATAAATCTCTGTTGTTTAAGCTGCCAGCCAATCTGTGATACTTCATGATGGCTGCTCTAGCAGGCCAGCACACATGCCCAGGTCCTGCGGGGCTCTGAGCCTGTGCGCATGATCACGCTGGATTTTCCAACTCTGATTTCTATGCTCATGGCTCTAGGTAGGATGAGAAGCAAGAGGGGGCCAGGTACCTGTTTGTAGGAAGTTTGTTCCTAGGTTGGGTACTAAAAGGCCTAGGTCTCCATGTTAGGAGGAAAGTAGGAGGTGGATTTAGGATCTGAGAGTCTAAGTAAAACACCAGTCAATCATTGTTTTTAAGCAGGAACAATAACACGATTAAATTTTCTGGTTTGGAGGAAGAGACTGGCTTCTGTGGTTCCAGTGGAGGAACTGATTCTCATCACTATGGAGGATGGGTGTTAGGATGCGAGAGTGAAGCCAGGAGACTGCGCAGGAGGCTGATGCGTGCCCGGCATGAGAGCAAAGTGCCTTGACAGAGAGCGGAGCAAAGAGGGAAGCGAAGAGGTAGACAGATTTGAGAAAGATGCTGGAGATGGGGCTGGCCGCACTTGCTGATGGACCAGGGTGCAGGCGGGAGGGAGGAAGATGACAATACTGCTTTGCAGTCTGAGCCACCTGGTCTCTGCAGGCGTGGTTTCTGGGGAGGGAGGCTGGGGAGAGATGCCCCTGTACAGCAGGTGTGCCCTTGCTGGAAGTGGGCCGTTCCCTGGAGGGGAAGCTCTAGGAGGGCAGGGTTACTGACTGCGGGTTTGATGAGTCTCTTAATTCCTCTCCCGGCACTCCAGGCACACCTGTGGGTCTTTATAGGAACTGGAAATAACGTCGTTTCTTCACCTACCTCACAACTAAACTGCTTTGTCAAGGGTAGCACCTACTTTGTTAGTCTTCTTCACTGAAAGCCTTGTAAGTCTTGTCTTCCCTGTGAAGGCTTTTTTTTTTTCTAACTTTACATTTGGCTTCTAAGCTCTATGTATGGCATACTCCCGTTGTGTAAAACATGTACCTTTCTGGAATCCACAGCTCAAGGGCATTAAATACATCCACGGTGGCGTACAGCTATCATCATTAGCTCCAGAACTTTTCCATCATATCAGAAGGAAGCTCTACCTGTTAGGCAATCACTCCTCGCTCCCCTGCCTCAATCCCAGCCCTTGGCAACCCCAAATCTGTTTTCTGTTACTATGCATTTATTTATTCTGGACATTTAGTATACATGGTATCATAGAATAGGTGGGCTTTTGTATTTGACTTCTTTAATTGAGCATGTTTTCAAGTTTCATTAACATTTACTACTCACTGACATACGTGGTAGTGCATGTCAGTACTCTATTGCTTTTCATGGCTAAGTAATATTTCATTGTAGAAATAGATCACATGTTGTCTCTGTATTCTTTAGTTTTTTGACAGTTGGGTTGTTTTTACCTTTTGGATATCATAAATAGTGCTACTATGAATATTTGTGTAAAAGTTTTTGTTAGGACATCTGTTTCCAATTCTTTGTTGTACATAGAGTGAGTTTCTATGTAACTCTATTTCTAGGTAACACTATGTTTAATGTATGAGGAAATCTGTATGATGCATAGTGATGATGACTATTAACTTCTGTTGTAGAGAAGAGGAAATGGAGACCTATGACAGTCTCAACTGCCCCCTATACATTGTCTCTGTCAACTCTAACTCTAGCCGAATCTTCTCCGTGTACTTTGGCAGCATTCATTGAATGCCTGGTGGACATTCCCACCTGGATAGCTCACATTCATCTTGAACTCAGCATGTCTGAAACTATGTACAGCATCTTCTTTCCCTCTTCCCCCTAGTAGCTGTATCGACTCTTATCTCCAGTAATGCACACTGTCATTGCAGCAACCATTGGCTGGCCACTACTGCAGACCTCTCAAGGGACAGGGATAGCCCTTTCTGTGTGACCATGGGAAAGCTGTTTTCTTGTTCAGAAAATGGAAGGTAACTTCACTGGGAATGAGTGTGAGGATCAAGGGAGATGGCTACCTCTGCCAGCTCTCTCCCTCCCTCCCCTTCTAATTCTGTCTCTATTTATTTATACTTCTACCTCGATCTCTATTCTCTCTCTCTCTCAACCTCTCTCTCTTCCTCTCCCCATCTGCTATTATCCCGCTGTAGCTCTAGCTCTAGCTGAAGCTCTTGCTCTGTTTCTATTTTCCCTAGTGAGATGTCTTTCCAGAACACCCTGTGAGCTAGAAACATATAATGTTAACATGCAACTTTTGGGGACAAAATGTGTTGGTATCCTGTGGCACTGGCATTTCAGAGAATGACAGTCAAGGCAAATGGTGAACTGAAGCAATCATTTCCAAATGTGCTCTTGCAACGGGTAACACCAGCAATACCTTGGTTCCACGGAATCAAAATATTCAGGGAGAAAGCTCAGGAATCAGCACGATGAACAAATGTCCCTGGTGATTTCGATGATCAGTGAAGTTTAGAGACCATTTCACTTAGCTAATTAAATTCTGTTATTAATAAATGCCTTAGATACATAGATTGCCAATTTCAATAATACATGAATTTCACAATTTCCTCCCCTAGATACAATAGAAATTTAAATTCATGAAACTTCAAATAGATCTCAATTTCTCCTCAGTACTTTTGTTGAGCTTGGGCAGCCTTTTCTATCTGATCTCCTTCAGACTTTTTTTTTTTTTTAGATCAAACTGTGTCTTTCATATCAGGACTGCTGCATTCAACAGCACTTAAGCATTCTCTTGGCTTCAAAGTCGGGCATTTGTTACATCATCCTGTTCTCTGGAATGTGTGGCTCATCCTGGCCAGGAACAGGTCTTACTGTACAGGGATTAAATTCAGAGAGTCCTAGTGATTGAAGGAGAAGTTAACTAGTGTTCGTGTACAAGTGAGCTGAGAGAAGAAGGGTTAAACAATGGGATGCAGTTCTTTCTCTGCAGGACTTCTCAGACCCTTGCATGGGACACTGAGCATCCTAGACTACAAATGAATTGTAGCTGCAAGTGTTCAGGGCTGGATGAGGAGAGAGGCCTCCCACAGGACAGGTTGTTTTTGATCAGTGTCCTTCAGTGAGTTTTGGTCCTGACCACCTGGTTCTCTGTCTGGTTCTGAAAAGAACCATATTGGTTTTTACTGCTCTGGGAATGAGCCAGACTTCCTAATGACCTGGGCAAGGGCTTGCCCCCATGACTCCGATGCCAGGGCCACAGGAATGTCCCACCACTACTAATCACATCCAGTTGTGTGTACTTCTGTCTTCTCAATGAGCTACTCTCAGCTCCATCCCTGAGCCCTGCACCAGGCACACAGTTGTGTCCATCTGTCTCTGGCAGGTCCATCAAGCAGCTAAGATGGAGAAGAGGAAGCAAGCGAGGGTGGAAGACAGCTTGAGAGGCAAAGCAACTGACAAATTCCTAGGGACTGGAGGGAATCAGAAGCGGGCTACAACCCCTTCCTCTGCAGATTGCCACCACTAGAGAGCACAGCACACCTAGGAACAGGGTCTGCTGAGTGCCTGGCGCTGGCCCAACCCAGCACTGCTCAGCCCCCACCCCGCCTGGCAACACTGTCGGGGAAGAGAGGATTTGGATGAGGCTCAACCCTGCCTCAGACACTTTGCAATCTTAGGCCTAATTAAAACACCACAGACGGTTTGAACCCCGCATTAAAATTTGATGAGGAATTGATCAGCCAAGCAAACAGGAAATTTAGCGGTGAGTGAAGGTAATGTTTGCTCAAATGTGTAATGAGGCCCACGGGGGATATTTGTGGGGACCTCAGTCAGGTCTGGATCTTCTCCTGTTCTTCAATTTCATCTTCCTTGTGTGCCTTTCCTCTCAAGGCATTGCAGGATGCTTCTAGAGGGAACAGGAAGAAAAAGTTTTCATTTGATAGAAGTTTCTTTGAAACCCCAAGGAAAGCTAACAGCCTCAAGAGCAAAATCAGATAGAAAAACTAAAACTCAGAACCGCTGGAAAAAAGAAATCACGTAAGAGTGGTTCAGACTTGGGTGAGAGTCCTAGGTCTGCCGTTTGCCAGCTGGGTTCTTAGATTGCAACCACTGACTAATGAGTTGTCATTGAATACCTTCTATGACAGCACCAGGTAGACCCTGAGGGCAGGGTAACAGGTCCTCCATGGCTGCAGAAGTGATTAAGAGAGCTCATGAGTCGCAGAGTCCCCTGTGTATAAGATACAGATATTCATATATACTTGTGGGGGGGTTGTTAGATTCAGTGAGAAAATATATGCAAAATACAGGGAACGGGGCCTTCCTATTATAGTAAATGTCAAATGAAGGCTCCTCCGGTCCTCTCACCCTATAACCAGTGTCTGAACTCTGCATAAGACTTTTAAGCTTTCTTCCTATTCATTGCTTCTGCCAATGACCCAGCTTGACATCTGCTCACTTGTATGTTACTGCTGCTGGGTGTAACAAAGACCAAGGAAAAGGTGAGTCAGAAGGCTGGACCATTTGCCAGAATTGGAATCAGACCAGAAAGTCCTTTAGATCAAATGGCAAGTGTTCTTGGGTCATCCAGATGGAGCAGTATCTGATTTGAGGAGTTGCTGCACAGATTAGGGAGAAACACTAGAAACTCGAAGCTTCCTTTAGACACACACGTGACACCTTCCCAGCAAGAACAGAGGACGCTGGAGTGATCTTCCTGCCTTCCCACCCAGCTTTCATGAGGATGTTTTGCTATTAAGAGTGGTGATGTAGCTCTCTGTCGTCCCTTCCTCTTCATCACCCACAGCCACATCCCTTCCCAATACCGACTACCCCTTCCTCATCTGCCGCTCCAGTGCCCCCTACCCCGTGTCGCTCAGCCCCTTCTCTCCATTCCTGCTCCCATCCCAAGGCCCGTTCACCCATTACCGCTTCCATACCCATCCTCACGCCTCCTCATCATTCCTGTCCCTGTCATAACCGTAATTAATATTATAGTGAACATTATATTTTTATCACAAAATGTTCTCATCATTGGATAATAGGTGAGCTGGATTTGAGTGGCTATTGCTGGGTTTCTATGTTGTAGGACAACTCCATTTCCATAATTCTAAGACTTATGCTGTCCTGCCTCTCTGTCTTAATGTCTCAGAATCCAAAATGTGCCCTATGGAAAATGCCAAAAGGCAGATTTCCATCCACTCCAGTAAGGTAGAAGAGTGGGTTGTTATAGGGTTCTTATTGTCTTAACCTTTTTTTGAAATAAATCATTGAATTTGAAAGACTGCAGAGTCTTGGAAACCAATTACTATATCCCTGAGAATTACCACTCAGATGCATAATTTCTAACTATAGCAATGACTGGTTTCCAAGTGTTTATGTTCAGTTAATATGGAAACTGATCACAGGAAACGCAAAAGTTTTGAGTTCAACGAGATAGAAAACGTGGACATACTGTGCTTCTCCTTAGAATTTTTCAGATGATAATGTCACCCCTGAAGTTCCTAACACAGCCAGAATATGGAGCTTAGAACTAGAGGAAGCAACACACTACCCACAACTGTCTGTGATCTGGAAGAACTCATTCCTAAGAACTTTTGAACAATGAATGTGATTTCCAGTTATCTTATTACATGAACTAGACATTTTTCATTTAATTTTATGAACATCTGTTGATCTCTGAGAAAGGTACAGATTTCTCTATATATTTATTTTTTATCTTATCCAATAAGATAAATTCTATTCTATTATTTTTCAAATTCTTTTACTATTTATGTATATTTATGATTACATTTTTAAATAAGACCTATGTTGATGTCTTATTTTCAATAGTTACACTCTTATTTCTGTCTCTTATTACATTGACGAGAGCTTACACCAGGACCAGTGTTTTCAGATTATTTTAGTATTTGTTGAATCAACCTTGGTCTTTATTACGCTGTGGTTTTTTTTAGAAAATTGCTTACAGTGTTTCTCTCAAGACCATTTGTATATAGCCATGTAGCATTTTCTGTGTTAATTAAAAACCTCCCTCATATCTGCCTTCATTTTCCTTTTTCATTCTTTTGTGTAGCACAGATGTTAGTTTCATGAGAATCACGATTTCATTAAATAATGACTGCGTTGTGACACTGAGTGTCACATGATCACATGCACATATTGGTCCTCCTCTTTTCTTGATGCTAAGACAAAGTGGGGTGGAATTTAGAGTTCTCATAATTGCATGATCCCACCTTTTAAAGGTAACCTGAATAACATCTTTTGAGGTAACCCCAAAATGTCAGTCCTTTCCTATGCATATAAAAGATACACAAATATAACTTAATTTTTTGTAACCCTTTTTTCAATGTCTTCTGAAATATTTTTAAAAATGATTTCATAATATTCTATAATATGGATGAACCATATGCTGTTTACTCACTTCCCTGTTGTTTTAGAGTCGGGTTGATCCATTTGTTTGCCACCATAATGTATTATGATGAACATTTTTGTAAATAAATATTTGTTCACATTTCCAATTATTTCCTTAGGATGAAGTCTTTAAGTGGATATGAATCATTGTCAAAGTCCTTGGTACAGATTGGACAGATTACCCGTTAGGAACTTGTACTAATTTATACTCCTACCTGCAAAGTATGAGGGCCTCACTTGTTCAACAGTCACCAGCATTGAGTTTGCTTTTATCTTTGCAAATTTAGTAGATGCTACATAGAAGTACACTGTTATCTTAATTTGCATTTCTTTGACTGTTAATAGGCTGAACACTGAAAACATTCTTTACCTGCTATTTACAGTTCTTCTTACATGAAATTTTCTGGCTGTCCTTGGACTGTTGCCTCATTTTAACTTTGTGTTCTTATTATTCCTAAGAGGGATCCCATAAGAAAACCTCAAGGCTATTTTTCTCAAATTGTTGTCTGACTTTTAATTTTTATCCTTAAATCTATCAACATTTTTTGAGGGGACTTCCGGGAAGATGGCGACCGGGTAGGCAGCAGAGAGAGAACTTCCCAGAGGATTACCACCCAAACAATGAAATATAACAATATGAAGACAGAAATAAGGGCTTCCGGGAAGAAGACGACCAGCCGAGAGAGCGAGTGTGGAGGGAAGAACGGCTTCAGCTCCTGAACCCAACAGAGAACGCGCTACTGGGACAAACTGCACCAAACCAGGCAGCGCTCCGGGATCCCGCTCAGAACCCCACCCCTCAGCCAGCGCTGCGCGAACTGGAGCAACAGTGACCGGCCGGCGGGATTTCTGAATCGGGGAAAATCTCCATCCAGGGAAAAACATCTGAACGGCACTCCTGTCTGCACGATCACAGGGTGAGTTAAGTGCGTGCTCTAACCGGTTTTTCCTGAACCAGGAAGAAGCTCAGCCCAGCGAGAGACATCAAAGCAGCTTCAAGGACTGCGGGATCTCCCGGGTGGGAAGACCTACTTAGGCGCCCCAACGGGTTTTGTGAGGGGGGAAGGAGCTCCACCCAGGGAGGAAAACCTGAGTGGCCTATCTGCAAGAATCCTGGGGTGGCAAGCTGTTTATTTGCCCCGGCCAGGTCTTGGGATAGGGAGTAGAAGCGGAAATCTCAGCAGACAGCTTAAGGGACATTCTCCCAAAGAGAAGTAACCATTGGAGCAGCCTCTGCAGCAGACCTTTGCCCGCTGAACTGTCTGTGGAATTTATAGCTCCACATTTTGAATCTGATACCCAAAAATGGGAAAACAGAGGAACAAAACGCAGTCTCAAAACTCAACCCCACCCAGAACAAGTTTTGAATGTGAGGATACAGGGGAACCAGGAAATCACATACCTGAAAGTTATGAAACGATTGCATCCGAAATGAAACAACTCCAACAGGCCATAAAAGAGCTTAAAGCAGAAATAAGCCACATACCCACAATAATTTCTCAGATAAAAAACGAGCTGAAAACAATGATGGAAGAAATGTTCCGTGCACATAGAGAAGATATAGACAAAAGACTAGAAGAAAATAGGAAACAAATGGAAA
>PVLD010031892.1:0-15250 GCA_004027595.1 Dinomys branickii
GGCTTTCCCACGTCTCGCCCCGGCAGCCTGGTCCGCCCTACCACATCTCCCCCGGCATCTCAGAGAAATACGCCCAGTTTAAACTTCCCAGCCGAGGTCCCGGCATTCACGCTTGCCAAGTCTGTCTCGAGCTGGTGGTGTTTATTAAGGAGGTTCGCTCCCTTGCTGCTCACCTGGTCGCCATCTTCCCCGGATCCTCCTAGTTTTATTTTTAAGTCATTTATTTATTTATTTATTTATTGAAACAGTTCTTACCATGCTGCCCGGGTTGACCTCTAACTCCTGGGGTCAAGTGATTCTCATGCCTCAACCTGTAGCGCTGGGGCTACAGGTGCACACCACATACCACTATACCTGACTCTTTCTTCTTTTGATGTTAGATAGTTCCAGGCCTGTTATGAATCTGATTTCACTCAGATGCAGGGTATAACGAGTGGTGTGTAGAATGCAGGGATAGAGGAGCAGACTGACTTACTATTATCACTCAGAAAATACACAGGCAGGCATCTCTTTAAAAAGGTGATGGCCTGCTTTTAGTAGATGTTTTCCTTGGGAGATTTTTTTTTAAAAAGGAAATGCCTAAAATTCTACCTTCTTAGTGAAGTCTCCACTTGACAGTGTACCCTTTTGATATCATGTTCATAGCAAATGTTTTTGGTCATGAAAAAGCCCAGCAATTTTTTCACAGATTTTAAAATAGCATTGAGTAGCTGGGGGT
The DNA here is from genome assembly GCA_004027595.1 of Dinomys branickii. Lineage (NCBI taxonomy): Eukaryota > Metazoa > Chordata > Mammalia > Rodentia > Dinomyidae > Dinomys > Dinomys branickii. The sequence goes on from PVLD010031892.1 coordinate 719, forward strand.
GTAGCTCAGAGGCTGAACACTTGGCTAGCATGCGCAAGGCCCTGGATTCCATCTCCAGCACTGCAAAAACAAAACAAAAATAAATATTGAATATAGTTTCATTTTGAAAAGTATTTAACAGCAAGGGGATAGAGAAGGGTCTTCAATCCTTTACTAAGTTCTTGGACTATATATTTTCAAGTTCACATTTATCAATTATAATTGTTACATATAACCTTTAACTTTGCATATTGCTTGAGCCATAGGCTCAGTACATGCACCATACTTTGTGAAACAATGCACCATGTACATGATGGACATTAGTATTCTATTAATATTTCTCTTTGAAGACTGAATATTCCAAGGCACCATCTAATAATGCAACTTATAAATTCTAAGACTATATTTAGGTAAATCATAGGGAGACTTGGCTCCTAATATTCTGAAAAACCTTAGCAAAAATCTATTTGACTGTTCTTTAAAGGTTATTGCTGCCAGACAACCTCTTTCTTCTAGGATGTTGACCAAATTTCTTAAATTTTTATTAAAGCACCTGTGCTGTTAAGGATGGAGCTGAAAAAACTCATTCTGCTTCCACCTGGCATTTCATTAGATTTGGGAGATCAGAGAGGACAACAGGATTTGATACAAAAAAGTTCACAAATTTCCTTACTACTTCTCACACATCTGTGGGGGTCATGTGCTGCAGACAGAGAACAGTGGATTAGAAAATGAGTGTTTTTATGTTTATGTCTAGATGTCCCCCTAACACCTCAAGTAGTTTTAGATGGGGCTTTTTTGGAGGTGGTTGAATCTAGAGTGTGTGATTGACCCACGGTGCAGTGCTAGGATTAAGGGTGCTGGGATTAAGGGAGGGTGATTGCTGGACCAGTCCACTGGTTGGATTGATACCACCCTAATTCCAGTAGACTGGATACAATATAAGGGACAGAAAGATGTTTGTCTCTCCCTTCTCTTGTTGCTTTTGGTGTCTTCTGTCACCCTGAACTGTTGCCCCTCTGCCATGTGCCACCCTGCCTTGGAGTCTGCAGATAATGGTTCTAACCATCTATAAACTGTGAGCTAAATAAATCTTCCCTCCTTTAACTTTGGGTGTCAGGCATTTTGCCTTAGCAATGAGAGGAAAGTAACTAAGACAACTGTACTTACTGGGTGGCCTTTCAACTTTAGTTAGGTCAAATGGATTAGAGCAGCAGTCCATCTCCACTAGTGGGGAAGATCAGGTTTCAGAAATGAATGATATTCTGCCCCATCCTCCCTCCTGATCAATGGTAATTATTCACAACAACACATGGTGGGTCACTTTCTTTGAATTTATTGATTTTTAAACCAGATTCAAGTGAGCTTTTCTACTGCAAATCTGGAAAACATGTGTTATGCTTTGGGATAGTAATTCTTTTATTTTGTTTCAAAAAGAATTGTAGCATTCAAACACAAATTCAAATCAAAACCTAATTTCCTCAGGTGGTAAACAGAATCAAAGGAAGACTTGCTTCTAATTACCATCTGTCTCCTGATTGCAGAGTTATCTGGATTCATCTGTGATGAGTAAATCCATAATTTATGAAGCCCTACATTCACTGCCACTTGCCTTAATAGTCCTTATTTTGCAAAGATTATGTCTTTAAGCCAAAGGATGCTTAACACAATGTTTAGCGATGCTGATGAGTCTTGACCAATTAGTTCTAAAATAGGCCCTTGTAAAAAAGGAAGTGACTTCCCAATTCATGTCTGCTTCTTCTCTAGGCCAGTCCACCACCAGCTCCTTTCTCCCAACACAAAAGCAGTGTGAGGCTGGAAGGGACAGGAGTTCACCCATCTGCTGATTCTGACTTCACTGAAGAAACCAGGCAAATCAGTGTATTTTCAAACTTTCAACAGGCTGTGGTAAGGGTCCTCAGTTGTCTCACACTTTAGTGCTCATTGATGAAAACCTCATTCTTTGTAGCAGGTATCTGACTTGCCAGTTTCTCAGGAGAGTCCTGAGAAGTCTCATCAGGAAGAGGACTCTTGCTTATGGTTTAGAGCAGGTGACAAATGGCTTCCACCAAGAGGCTGCTCTTAGATTTGAGAGGTAGCTGGCCATCAGCAAAATCACACGAATGTCCATAATCAAATGTACCTCCAAGGAGACTCCTGAGCAAATTAGATTTACCTCAACTGTCATCTACAGCCTCAGGAATTCTGATTTAAATCCTCTTGGTGGGAGAAAAGGGCCAGAGTCACATGAGGCAAAGCTCTGGCACTCCTGTGTCACCTGGCTTAGACTTGGCATCATCACCAAACTGTCATGTTAGGCAAGTCACTGAACTTTTCTGAATGCCAGTTTTCTGAGTAGAAAATGAATTGAATTGACCAAAGCATTTTCTAGTATTTCTAATATTCCTTTTACTTCTAAGCTGCTGTGGCCCAACTATGTGCCTTTTCCAGAACCATATTGTGTCCTTGGAGGAGCTTGGTCACCTTCTAATGTAGCGTCCAGAAGCTGATGATACCCGTGAGATAAAGAGTTTCTAGTCTCTAGGAATGTTAGCACTGCCTTTCATTTTGTCTTCCATGCTTAGAATTCTCTAATGGAGAGTGTCACGAGGCATACCTACACTTCCTTCTGCTTTGCTTTACCAGTGAACAGCGGAAGGCAACTATTAGCATAGAAATCATTTAATAGACTTTAGAGCAAAAGGACCTTTAGTTCAAATTCCAGATCAACCAATTATTATCTGAGAGACTTTAAGCAATAATTCAAGGTATTCTGAAGAGCAAAAATAAACAAGTCATTGCAGAACTCTTGAGATGATCGAATACCTTTCACATCCTAAAGGCGTTTAATGACTCACCCAACCAAAACTCACATTTCCATGCCATCTTTTGAGATTACCATAGCCATAAGGATGTTCCATCTTGCATCTTAGGGTTTCAGTTTCTTTACTTCTTCTTTCACAGTTTTCTTTTATCCCATCTAAAATACTGAATACAATGACCATAATGTGAATATTTCATCATCTCTAAGAGCACAGTCCCTAAAGATTGGGTTTAGGACTTCATCATCAGACCCCTCTTCATATCCTTCTCCCTCTATTATTCTAATATCTCTACTCCAACAACTCCTAGACCTCAACAGGGTTTAATCTTTTGATTCTACTATATTTTCACCATCATATTTGGCACTTATCATATTTGCATTTCCCTTCTTTCTGAGATCAGAGGCCAAGGTCTATTACTCTAATCACCCCTTGCATATTCCATGAACCTTATAGACCTTCCCCCAGTGACTCATTCATCTAGGAAACATACAATCTTGATTAAATCCAACAGCTTCAGTGCTTTCCCTTGCTGGACAATACTACATTAACCATGTTTCCTGGTTCCTGCTTTAGTTTTATGATCACAAATCTCACTGCACATCCATTGCTACCTAGTTCCCTTATTGGGCTTCCCTAGTACATCAGTTTTCCCACTGCATACCTTCATCCCCCTCAAATCTTTATATTCCTCCCCAACTGCCTCACATTGAATTAGACACTAGGAATCCTGAGGCAGGTACATACCCCTTTTTGTCTTTCTGTACTTCCCATGCATTCCATCCCGAAAAGAAGCCAGACTACTTTTTTGTGTGCTTTCTCTCTTCTTAACTGCTCCTAGGCTTTGAACTGTTGCCCCTTCTACCTTTATTATTTGCCTTGCTGAATTTTAGATTTACTTTGGTTTCATTCCTTGTATCCCTGTTTGTAACTTTTGGAATGAAAAAGGTCTGTCTTTTGCCACTACGTGTTGGAATTGCTTAACTTTCTTTTCATTTGTAGAGGGGCTTGCAGCAAAGAATTTGACTTCTCAAATGCAGAAGCTATTAGAACTTTCACAACTTCTAGAGATGGACTAAATCCTTTTGCATAAAAGGATGTACATGAGTCTTTGGAGAGGCAAATGGTAGAATGTTATGGCTTATGTCTAGAGGTACCCCCCAAAACCTCATGCAGTCATAGGCAGGGCTTTTTCAGAGATGGCTCAGTCTAGAGTATGTGACTAACTCATGGTCCATGAACTGTTTCTGCTCTGTGGTGCCCGTCTGGCATGCCATCCTGCCTTGGAGACAGCCAATTATGGATTACAACCTCTACAAACCGTACATTAAATAAATCTTCACCCCCTTTAACTTTGGATGTTGGATATCTTGTCTCAGCAATGAGAGAAAAGTAACTAAGATAGTAACGAAGGCTTTGGAAGGTATACCCTGAGTGACACGATTGATAACTTGGGGATTGATTGGGGATGATTCTTGGGAATGGATGAGAGGGGATGCTAAGAAAGGTGAAACCTGAAGAATGAAAAGGAGCTGTCTTAGTTACTCTTCTCTCATTGCTGAGACAAAATACCCAACACCCAAAGTTAAGGAAGGAATGCTTTATTTAGCTCACGGTTTGTGGAGGTTTCAGTCCATAATCAGCTGGCTCCAAGGCAGGGTGGCGTGGTGAGGGGCAGCAGCTCATGGCAGTGGAAGACAGTAAAAGCACAAGAGCACAAAAGGGGAAAGCGAGTCTCTTTTTCTCCCATATATTGTAAGCAGTGGATGCTGTAGCACTCATATCATCTCCCTCCCCTCCTCTTGCACAGGCTTAAAGTGAGGATCCTGGCCCCCTGCTGAGTCGCTCAAATTTCTCAAATTGACACAGTGAGTCAACCATTACAGGAGCCTACCAGCTATGTCACATGCCAGGTAAAGATACAGTTTTCCAGATTGAGGATAATCTAAAAGGATCAGGAAAATTCTCCTGGAAAATTTTGTTTGGAGATGCAAAAGGAAACCTTCTATTTCACCACTTACTTTTTAAATCAGGAATCATGACATGCAAGTGTATTTTATTATTCCTCTGCTTTCAACAGAGGCATATGTTTAAGGTATTGGATTTTTTTAAAAGTATAGATGGATTTATTTGGCTTTAAGGAATGCTCTATCAAAATAAACTCTAATGTTCCAGACATTCTCTGAACTCAAAGTCAGGATTCTGCTAACTCTTTCAAAAACTACATGGAAGTAAATGCAATTAATAAGATACTGTGAAGAAAATACAGTTTTATGGGAAATAGTCTTTGCCTTAAAGAGTTTAAAATCATTAGAGGCATGACATAAATACTTACGAGTGTAGTAAGTGTCTTAACAGAGCTAAAAAGGGAGTATTGTTATTTTTCATGAGGGACCTAGCCCTGAATACCAGGATGGCTTACGGCAGACTGGACGCTACATTCAACACTATAGAACTGGACCCTAGAGCACTCCACCATAGAAGAAACAAAGGGCAGAGTATTCCTAGTGTGGGAAAGGGGTGGTACAAAGGCAAAAAAAAGTTTGGGTACATTTGAGGTAAGCTAACATTCAGTTTGGATTAAGATGGAGCTTGATGCAGGAGATTCAGGGAACCATGGCTAAATGGTAGCCGGGTAGGAACGAGAGTGCCATTGGCAAGACTTTGGTTCCTGGCTGGAACAGTACCCATGAGAGGTAGATTTGATGGTGGGACCCTGGCTGTACTGGGCATTCTTTGTTTGCAGAAACAAACAAAAACTCTCATGTTCTTTTTGCCGCATCAGTGCACCTTTTTCCCAAAGGTATCTGAGTGCTTTTATCTTCAGAGGTCCAGATCTGGTTCTGTTTTTCAAAGGACTGCTTCTGGGGTCATCTTACTTGCAAGATCATGGTCCTAGAAAGTCCCTGAAGCTCAGGTCCCTTTTGTCCCTTTTAGGTAGACTATGAAAAGCTCAGCTGCTTGGCCTCAGAGAAAGGCAACTCTGGGCTAGCCCCCCTTCAGTATTTCTCTGTGAGATCAGGCAGAATGTATTCCATAGGACTTGACCTGAAATTGGCCCTTCCCTGCTTGGCTTCTTCCTCTCTCTGTCTTATTTACCCCATTTCGTAATCTGCCTTCTCAGCAGACACCTCTTCAACAAATCAGAGAGACATGAATTCTTCCCGGGATCCATTTCTGGGGCTTCTGGTTAAATATGTGGGCCAAGGACTACTTCAATGTCCCCATATAAGTGCAGGAACGCCACAAGAGTATTGAGGCCTATTTACCCTCAAGGGACTAACTGAGAAACGGTATAGTAAAACAATAAACAAATTGGAAAGATCAAGAAGGAAGTGGACATAGTGGGCAATCTGTCATTCTTTTGGGTATCCCATAGTTTTGAAAGCCCTTATTATATTTGGGATGTTTCCAGCTTCTTACATCTTTTCTCATCCAAGTAGATCTCAGAAAACTGAAATTTCTACTTTTTCTTACAGGTGGGAAGCAGGCATGTAATCCATGTGGCAACCATCAGACACACTCACACTAACCATCTTCCCAGCAGTGAACACCTTGGGAAGAGGCCTTTTTTGTACAGATCTTTATTATTTTTGCTGAGCAGGAGTTGGTGCAGTTTTGGCTTCTTGAGGAGCAGATGACAGTGGAGGTGGCTCTCTCTGGTGTTCAGGAGGAGAGTGATGACAGGGGCCACAGTGACGGGAATGGTTTCTCTTCAGGCCAGTTCTGGGGTCTGGCTTTTGGGCTTTTACCTTGGTTACTTTTCTTTCATTGCTGATTCAAAATACCCGACGCCCAAAATTAACAAAGGAAAGGTTTATTTAGCTTACAGTTTGTGGAAGTTTCAGTCCATACCTGTCTGGTTCTGAGACAGAGTGGCACATGGCAGAGGGCAAACGCTCATGGCAGCAGAGCACAGCAAAAACAACCAGCAAAAGGGAGGAATGGCAGGGAAGCAGCCTCTTTCTACCTACCTTACATTGTAAACAGGCTACCCCCACCCAGGGGGTGGGTACCTCTCACATAATCTCCATGCCCTCCTCTTCCACAGGCTCAGGCTGTATACAAAGTAAGCACCTTGGCTTTCTGCTGAGTCGCTCAGCCAAACCTCTAGACTCCCCAAGTTGACACAACGTATCAATCATAACAGCTTTGTTCCTGGAAACTCAGCATCAGCATTCTTGGTTCTCCAGCCCTTCCAGCATTTTTTTTCCATGAATTTCTGTTCTGAATACCTCTTGGAGCCATCCACAAGTGCTAACATGTAGAAACGCTGCCTGAGACAGTGAAGGAGGAGAAATGCTGACTGTGGAGAACAGTCTTCCCAAGTCATATGGAAACAAGTGACAGTGCTGGTTTGCTGTTGAGGCCAACCTCTAACATGGTCTCTGCCTTCCAGTGTTCATGTATTTTCTTTGTCCTCTTCCATGTTGAATCAGGATTAGGGTGTGTGATCAAGAGAATACTGAGGAAATAACACTTCCAGGGATAGTTTATAAAGGCATCATAACTTTTATGTTGGCTTCCTAGACTGCTCACTCAAGCAGAACACCTGCCACCATGTTGTGCAAACACTCAAGCAGCACTGTGGAGATGCTAAACAGACTCACTAGTCAGCACCAACTTGACAGTTACCTAAGTGAGCCACCTCAGAAGGATCTTCCTTTCCCCCTTACCTTCAGACACCACAGCTTTAGCCAAACTGACTGCAGCTTTATGAAAGACCTGGAGCCAGAACTGCCCAACTGAGCTGCTGCTGAATGTTTGACTCATAGAGACTGTGAAAGAAAAAAAATAGTGTTGTATAAAGCCACTAAATCTTGTTCTAATTTATTATGTAGCAGTGAATAAACTAAAATATAGCATTTGAGGATGGTTTATTGCAGTAAGGCAAGGGAAAACTGAGCCTGTTCACAATGAAACAGAAGGGGACAGAACCTATGTAAAGGATGGTTGATCGGAGGGACAGGAGAACCTAGCAGAGTGCAGAGAGGGAGGGGAAGGAAGAGTAAAGGGAGGGAGGGAGGAAGTGTGGAAGGAAGAGATGGAGAAAGAAGGATAAAGGAGAGTGAGGGAGAGGGAAGAGAGAGAAGAAGGAGGGAAAGTGATTGTGCACACAGGATAGTTTGGCAGGGAAAAGGAACTTCTTTCTTTGAGATAAGAGCAAAAAGGAGGAATTAAGTTAGCTGAGATCCAGGACGAGCCTAAAGAAAAGGACTGATCAAAATCTTATCTTCTCAACAAAGGAAGAGTGGAGCAAGTTTATATGCAAAGGCTGAGAGAGCTGCAAGTGAGTGGGTGCGCCTCAAGCTTACATTTACTTAGTGTGTGCACATCTTTTGTGCCAGACATCATGCTAAGATCCTTCCATACATAATCCCATTTAGCAATTCTACCAACTTCCTGAGACAGTGTCATTGTCCTCTTAATTTTGTAGATGCAGAAGCAAACTAATTTTATATGGGAATTAAGGAACTGAAGCACTGAACCAGTTATGTCAGATGCCAGGAGGAAGTCCCCAGAACTCTACACTGTTTGAATGATTTACTTAAAAAATGAGTCAATGTGAGACGAATCAAATGGAAAATATTTCTTTAGGAAAATATTATAGACTACTCGACCTTCACAGTTTTGACCATAAAAATAATCCCAAAGATAAACTGACTTTTTCCTAGCTGCTTAAATTGGCTTTTTTAATACCCTCAAATAGCCAGTTATGTCAAGAAACACTTAAGGAGTAGGCATTGCTTTTTATGGCAAAATATTATGAATCTTCAGATACAGTACCACAAAGTTATGCACATTCCTTTTTCTTGGTGGGGGGAGGTAAAGCTATCCAGGAGGTTTGTAGAGTAGCTTGAAAGGGCTACTCTATTAATATAATCTAATGTGCTGCATTAAAGTAACAAAAGTTGTGGGATTATCTGCCAGCTCTTGGGATGGAAAATTGATTCATTCTGCAAGAGGCCAAAGTCAGCAAAGTAATCAAAGGGAAACTTGGTTTCTAAAACCTGAGCCGGCCAGACATTTTAAAGCTATGATAATTAAAATCATACGAAACTGGAGAAAGAACTGACAGCCTGGTGAGCAGTCAGCTCATGGTGTTTAGGCAGTACCTAGTCTTGGGTTCTGCCACTTCTGAACATGCATCCTGTGATGAGCTATGTAGTTTGACTACACATGCACAGACCACTGATTGCCACTTCTCTTTACCACCAATCATCCCTCACCACCCCTCCAATGACCCTGCTTCTTTATTTCCCAAATACTCCTACTCCCTGATCTCAAGCAGAAGATCTGAGACAGACCTTTACATTTCTATGCTTGGCTGCCTTAGAAGTACCCTTTCTCTTTTGCAAACTTATCATTTCAGTAATTAGTGTATTGAACAATGGGCAAAAGGGACCTGATTTGGTAATATACACAGATATGTTAATCATAGTGAATAAGTTTAAAAAATCTAAACCTATTAAAGAGGATGAGTATGTTTAAACAAATATGATTTTGTCATGTAAGAACATAAGATCAGCAAAATCATATTTTAAAAATTTTTAGGGGAATGAAAATAGTTGTGATATGTGAAAGAATAAAAGAATAAACCTGTATATTTTCTGATTTTAATTATGCAAAAATAAAACATTAATGGAAACAGAGTGCCGTACTTGCATATACAAAAAACACACCAAAATATTAAATGTGTCATACCCAGAGGCTATCTATATATATTGCGGTCTTAGTTACTTTTCTCATTGCTGAGACAAAATAACTAAACCCAATGGTAAGGGAGGCAATGTTTATTTGGGTTTGCAGTTTGTAGAGGCTTCAGTCCATAATTGGTTGGCAATAAAGGGTGAAATTGCAGAGGAGAAACAGTTCATGGCTGGCAGAAAGTAGCAAAGCAAGCAAGGGGCAAGACAAGCCTCTTTCTGTCCCTTATATTGTATCCTGCCTGCCCGGATTAGGGTGGTGCCAAACCAATTAGTAGACTGATTTAGCAATCACCCACCCTTAATCCCAGCACCCCTAATCCTAGCAATGTATTTTGTTTCTGTTGTTGTTTGTTTGTTTGTTTGTTTGAGACCAGGAATCAAACTCAGGTCCTTGCCCACTTGCCAGGCAGGCATTGTACTGCTGAGCTATATCCCTGGCCCAATCCTAGCATTGTACCATGAATCAGCCACACACTCTAGATTCAGCCACCTCTGAAAAAGTTCCATCTATGACTACATAAGGCTCTGAGAGGGGCACCTAGACACAAGCCATAATATTGTAGTTAGTTAATTACACTGAAAGATAATTGATCCAGAAGAAAATATTCACTGTGACACTATGTAGCCTATACCATGCTTGCTAACTTTTTGAAGTTTTCTGAAAGATTTAAAATATAGACTTGTACATATTAAAACATATACATATAATCTTCTATATATAATCAAATATTTAGTCAACTTATTCCAAAGGCAGGAAGCATTTCTCAGAGATATATTTTAAATGCAGTTTAAATATATAAAATAATTTATTTAGTTACTTTTTCAAACTATCAATATTAATATTTGAAAATTATCATCTGTATTGGTTTTCCATTGCTATAATAAAATACTGGAGACTGGATATTTTATATAAAAAGAGGTTTACTGAGCTCAGTTTTGGATTTTGGAAGTCCAGAATGAGGTATCACCATTTGTGTGGCTTCTGGTTCCAGTCTACCTAACGGCAGGAATGATGTTGGTGAAAACACATGATGAGGGGTCACACTGCAGGACATGAGCAAGAGAGAGAGGGGAGGGGCTGGTCACATTCCATAACAACCCTCTCACCAGAACTCATCAGAGTCCCATGAGAAATACTGCATCAATCCCTTTCAAGGGCACAGTCCCCAGTACCCTATGCACCTTACACACTAATCTCCACCTTTTAAGGTTCTACCATGGCAGTATGGCCACACTGAAGAGCAATCCTCCAACACATGAACCCTCTGAGATAAACTATATCTGGAGCATAGCATGAGCTATGCAAAAAGCATAACTAGGATTGGGGTAAGGATACTTTTCAAATCTTAAGAGAGGGGCAGAGACTGGAGGATACAGAAGTGGAGATGAATTTTCAGCCATTATACATTTTCTTATAACTTCTACTAATGATGGATTTCATTGGTTTTGGTTGAACAGCTTCATTTGGGTGTTTTAGTCTAGGACACCTAAGCTGGAAATTTAAGAAAAGTTAAGTAGAACGTTTCTTTAAGAAAGAAAATTCTAAAAAAAATGTAAAGTACGGCTATTTCTAAGTCATAAATCCCTAGCTCTGTCCTATTTCCCAACATCCTTGCCCTCAATAAATAATTAAATGAAAAGGTGAATATTAAACCATTAGAGGTACTTTCAGATTCCTGAGATATGGTACTTTTCTTCGATATTTCCTCACAAATTTTCATCTCAAAATTTCTTAAAACTTAGAGAAAATGACAGAAAATTCTTAAGCAATAAATTAAATTGCACCCATTATTTTTACGGGTTTTTTTAAAGAGTATGTTTGAACTTCCTAAATTTATGTAATTTTACAGGTGTGCAAATTGAGTCTTCAGTATGAGAATACTGTACTGAATGAGTCAAAGATTATTGCTCTATTTGCAAATCTTCAAACTGTCAGAACCTTTTGGAAAAATGTATGGCAATTTTGTCTCCCTTTTTTAAGGCAATGTTTTTACAAAGCCTACCAAAGTGCTATGAGTAAAGCTGTAAATCACTGCAGTCTTGAATAATAGGACTTTTACTTCATGAAACCATGCCAAGAAAGCCAGAGACTTTCATCAATATTGAATCTTCTGTAATATATAATACCTTTCTACTGAATAAAGGTGAATTTTGATACTGACTGAAAATATTTTACCCTAATTTTGCTGAAAGGAAAATAAATAGAAATCAATGGTGGTAAATCTGATGCTTTTAAAGAAGTTCATTAGTCCCAGCAGAAGAAAAAAAATAGCCAATAGAAAATAAATGTAAATGCATTCACTGAATCAGTGCGGATATAAGTTCAGGTTTTGTCTGTAATTACAGTCGGTACACATTGTCCCAGTAGGTGAATAATGTGGGGTGCCTCTTTTGGGTGACTTTTCTAGTCTTGCATTGAGAGTGTTTGACAAAAGAGAAATTTCTTTGAATGTTCCATTCTTCCCCTCTCAATTATACCCAAATATTCTCACAGGGAAATGTGCAATCTGGTCACTAACTGCATTAAGATTTCAAGAGCCGGCGAGTCCTGTGGGAACTGTGTTATGTAAAACTAAATTTGTGTATAGTCTTCCTTCAGTGTCCTCCAGGAACTGAATCCATCACCCCTGCCCCATACTAAAGCTCAGACACTCAAGAACCTTGTATAAAATGGCATATTTTAAACAGTTATTTGCATATAACCTATGTATATTGCCCTGGCTTGGTTACTTTTATCTCATTGCTGAGACAAAATACCTGATGCCCAAAATGAAGGAACGAAAGGTTAATTTACCTGACATTTTGTGGAAGTCTCAGTCCATACTTGGCTGGTTCTGAGGCAGAGTAGCACATGGCAGAGGGCAAATGTTCATGGCAGCAGAGCACAACAAAAACAACCAGAACAAAAGGGAAGAAAGGTGGCAAAGCAGCCTCTCTCCTTCCCTTACATTGTAAACAGGCTACCCCCACCCAGGGGGCGTGTAGCTCTCACACAGTCTCCATGCCCTCCTCTTCCACAGGCTCAGGATGTATACAAAGTAAGCACCCTGGCTTCCTGCTGAATCACATTGTTAACCTTTTAAACTCCCCAAGTTGACAAAACGTATCAACCATAACACCCCTGTTATGGTTGATACATTGTGTCAACTTGGGGAGTCTAGAGGTTTGTCTGAGTGATTCAGCAGGAAGCCAGGGTGCTTACTTTGTATACATCCTGAGCCTGTGGAAGAGGAGGGCATGGAGGTTGTGTGAGAGCTACATGCCCCCTGGGTGGGGATAGGCTGTTTACAAGGTAAGGGAAGAGAGGAAGCTGCTGGGAGTCATTCCTCCCTTTTGCTCTGGTTGTTTTTGCTGTGTTCTGCTGCCATGAACGTTTGCCCTCTGCCATGTGCTACTCTGCCTCAGAACCAGCCAAATATGGACTGAAACCTCCACAAACTGTAAACTAAATAAACCTTTCCTTCCTTCATTTTGAGTATTGGGTATTTTGTCTCAGCAATGAGTGAACAGTAACCAAGACAGAATTTGGTGCCAGAGAAGTGGGGTTGTTGCTGTGACTATACCTGACCATGTGGTTCAAGAGCCTTTGGAAATGGCTTGTGGGAAGAGTTTGGAAAGGTTCAGAGATGTCACCTGAAAGAGATGTGCTGGAACACCTTCGGCTGTTCTGTATGGGAGATTCTGTTTAGAGTTCAGAAGATCCAAAGGGTGATAGAAAACCTGCCAGTAAAGGCCAGGTTCGGGAGGTTTCTGTTGGAAAGAAGGACTGCATTAGCTGTTGGACTCCAAATGATATATGTTATGGCTTGGCAAAAAGTTTGTCTGCATTTTGCTCGTGTTCAGAGACTTTGCCTAAGACTGAGATTAAGGGTGGCAGTGAATTGATTAATCTGGCAAAAGAAATTTCAAGGCAGTCGACTGTTGGGTCAGTGGCATGGCTATTGTTGGGAGCTTTTAGCCAGATTTATATTGACAATCAAGAGCAAAGAGCCCAGCAGGATGATTTAAAATGTTACGAGTTTAGCCAGAAAGGAAGCTCCAGTAAAACTGTGGATTTCGAAGATAAGGCTGAGGAGCTTTGTATTGCTGAGAAGGAACAAGAGAATGGAAAAGATGGCCTGCTCAGGCCAAGTCTCCAACCTTTACAGGCTCAAAACTGCAAAGGTGAAAGACCTTGCCTTGATAAGGAAGCTAAAGAGCACCATGTTCCAGAATGGCAGTGGCGGCCGTACCAGGTTCCAGAATGGAGGCAGCATAGAGAATCTGTTCCTCAGAATTGGATTCAGTGTGCCCAGCGATCCAGGCACTCGACCCCTAAGGCCAAGAGAGAGGAAAGTTTGGCTACTGCTCCAGGTGGCAGCAGGTCTTGGCATCTTCCATGTGGCCCTGGCTTTAGGTGCAAGGAAAATGCAAGAGTTCTGAGGTTAAAGAGGCTTCCAGCCAGATTTCAGAAGGCCTGAGAGGCCAGGCAGTGTGTTCCTGAGAGTGCAGTGTGTGAAGCTGGGAGTGTGAAGCAAAAGGTGCCCTGTAGACCGCAGAAGTTTAGAAAAGCTAGGAATGTGGATCATCAGAGGAAAGTTGCAAGGAGAGAGCAAAGCAGGCCTAAGAGAGAAGCCATGGAGGCTGTAACCAACAGAAGTGCCATAGGGGTGGACTCAGGCAAGCCCTTTGGAGCTCACAATGTATAACATGTTGCTTCAAATGCTGGATGTGGAATTACAGGACACAATGTTAGCCCTGCTGGATTTTGGACTTGCTTTGGTACCAGTGCTCTATATTCCCATTTGTGACTTTTGGAATGGTGATGTTTATTTTGTGCCTTTAAATGTTAGAAGTGTTTAATTTTCATTTCTACAGGGGTGGTGTCTTTGTATCTGGAAACTGGGTTTAAGGAAATGTGTATGATTGCCAAGTTGACAAGGGGTGGAATGTTATAGTTGATACATTGTGTCAACTTGGGAAGTTTAAAAGGTTAACTATGTGATTCAGCAGGAAGCCAGGGTGCTTACTTTGTATACATC
>PVLD010031893.1:0-15248 GCA_004027595.1 Dinomys branickii
TTTTTTTTTTCCTTCTTTTTTTTGAGACAGGGTCTCAATATATAGTTCAGACTGGTCTTAAACGCACTATGTAGCCCAGGCTGGTCTCGAACTCATAGTGATCCTCCTGAGTGCTGGGATTATAGGCGTGCACCACCATACCTAGCTTTAATCTCCTTTCATTTAGTTTTGTTTCTCCAGTACTAGGGATTAAACCTGGATTAAACCTAAACCTGCTAGGCTGGACCACCAGCCCTTTTTAAATTTATTTGAGACAGGGTCTCACTAAGTCATTGGTTGCCTAGACTGGGCTTGACTTGTGATCTTCCTGCCTCAGCCTCCCAAAGTACTGATATTTCCATGTAGGCCCAGTTTAACCTCCTTTCTTGGATTCCATGTCTTCTTTGTTTTCAGTTTGCTCCCTTACTTTGATACATCACATCATGCTTTGTGAGGAAAGTTGCATGAGAGGTAAATTTGCAACTGTGACAGCATTTTCCATGTGTGTTCCATTGATGGCTTAGCAGCATATGCAGCCCTAGATTGAGAATCATCTAGGAAATTTGAAGGCACTGCTCCTTGGAAATTTGATTGCTTTGTAGCTTTAGGGAAATCTGAAGCCTTCGTATGAGATCTGTTTCTCTTGTGTGGAACCATCTGGACATATTCATTGACTCTCCTCTTTTGAAAAGGCTTACAGATGAGGCCTTCTGATGGCAGGGCATTGAAGGTGGCCACTTTGTGGGGACCCTTGGGTTATGCAGGTTCTCCGGCCTGGGCAGTTTCTTGGTGCCCCTTACCTGATAATGGTAATGAGCAGCCAGATGCAGATGACCACCTGAGGAAAGCCTCTGACACTGAAGACATGGGATTAAACCCAAAAGGGCACCCAGAGGAAATAGACACTGCAGAGTGAAGAAAGCACAAATACCACTGATACCTTCAGAGAGATGGGAGAGCACTGTGAAATCCAAGATCAACAAATCTCTTGAAAATAGAACACTGACAGCTAGCTTGGACCTGCTGGTATACACCTGTATTCCCAACTATTTTGGAGGTGAGGCAGGAGGATCACTTGGGCCCAAGAATCTGGTTAGCCTGAAGTTAGCCTGAGCAACATAGGGAGACCCTGTATTAAATAAATAAACAAATAAATATAGTGAATAATTAAATAAATAGAAATAAAAGAACTTGACAGCTAGGAGAAAACTCAACAAAGGCGCTGGTCAGTCTCCAGTAGAATCTGCTATTCTTCCTGGAGAGTGCAGTCTTGCTGTCAGGAATATAGAAGCCCCATGGGGAAGAACTTAGTGACACCCTTCCTCCTCCAGTTTTAGTGGTGGTCTCTGTCCCCGGGGGTTCCTCACTTACCAGGCCATGAGCCTCCATTTCTCTGGAGTGCTGATTCCACAAAGTCACTGAGGTTTCTTCTTCCGGTTCCTGCCCTCAGGCCTGCTAGGATAATTAGCACTGACTATGCTCCCTCTGGCTGCTGAAATTTGTCACCTCTTTTCTGTTCTCTTTGCAGTGGATAGTAATAGAGAATCCTTTTCTTGATATATCAATAGACTTTCAGTAGGGGAAAAATGCTCATGTTCAATTTGTTATCTTTATCCCAAATTTCCTTAATGTTTACATGTAAGACATTAGTTAAATACATCTTAGAAATAAACATATTTCTCAAATTTTTACTGAATTGAATAAAATCTCACTGATAATTTATATTTAATTTTTAATTTTCAGAAAATAGCAAACATTATTTTAATTTTAGAGCTTCCCTGCAAAGGAAAACAGAACACTGTTGTTTTCTTTGAGACAGGTTCTTGCTTTGCTATGTAATACAGGCCAGCATTAAATTCACAATGCTTCTATCTCAGACTCCTGAATACTGGGATTGCACGCATGTTCTACTATTATTTTTACTGTGATGGGTTTTCCTAAAGTGAACCTACTCATATAGCCAGCATTGAGATCCAGGAATGATGTGATTGTACACAGTGACCAGATCAGAGCAGTCTGAGTGAATGTGGAATACTTTTCTGCCATGGAAGAAAATCCAGCTCTCGATTCATGCTACTCATGATTATCTTCTTGTTTTAAGTTGATAAATGAATATGTCTGGTATATAGTGCAATGTTTTGAAATACATACACATTTTGGTGTTATCCTGTAACTTTGCTTGCCATTGAAGCAGAATTGTGGCTTCTTCACTTGTTTTTCTTGTACAATACTAGATCTTGCTTTTTGTTGTTTTCTTAGTCCATGACTCCTACAGCATAAAGGAGCTCAGCAGACCCAATTTTCCTTTTCCCAGAGCTGAATTCTTAAGGGATTATGGTCTGTTCTTAGTATCTGATTAATTTCATCTCTTCTCAAATATACAAATAACAGTTGCTGTTTCTTTTGAAGAAAGAATCTAGGGGAAAGGCAGTTATTTAATAGAGCATCAACATGGAGTCATTGTGATGTTTCCCTTGGCTTAGGCAGATCTTGGGCTGTATGGTCACCTGTGTACAGGACTGCCACCACCTTGGGGAGGAGGGCAACAGGTGAAGGGTTCCATAGAGGCCAGGTCTTACGGGGCTAGGTAGCAGTGGGTGCTGTCCTTTGTGTAGCAGCTCAGAAATTTCTTGATGTGCTTTAGTTTGAACCCTGTTTTGCTTTGTATTCCTGGACTTCATCGAGGGGTCCAGCTTTTATTGACTGCTACCATAACCATCACAAACAGGGGAAGCAATGGGAGTGTAAAAACCCAGGGTTGCAAGCCTGTGCCCTGTTGCCTGCCACTGGGGAGCGAAGGCAAGGGGAATTCCAGAGCCTCTGCAACTCTCTAGCTGGACAGACAGGAGAAGCCTGCTCTGGATCCCCTCTAATAGATTGCTGACTTCCTTCTGTCTTCAATGCTGTGTTAAGGAGGTGAACTAATTTCTTTTGTTATGAGGATTTTCTTTGTCCCTAAAGCAAAAAACAAACGTCTATTGCATTAATGTCTGGTTTAAGGTAAAAATGTAGTTTTTTGCAGGTAGTTCTGAGAAGGATTATTGATAAAGGAAACTGAAAGAGTACAGTAACTTAATGTGTCTTGGGGCAGGAAGAAACTTGTTATGTTTTTAAATTAAAGAGAAACTAAATTGTATACTTAGTCCTATTTTGTTTACATTCCCTTTTTTGAAAACTGACCCTCAGCCTTTGGCCTATCCCCCCACCTCTGACATTACAAGAAACAAGTGTGAACAAGGGAAGGAGGGGAGGGAAAAGAGGTATATACCCTATAAATCAGATTCATACAGTGTAGTAAATGCTAAGAGGGGTCTGGGAAGTATGTAGAAAAACACCTTGCCCCAGCTGTAAGAAGCCAAGATTTGTATGGATGATAAAACCTAGAAACACAAAGTTTTGTTGAACGCTCTTAGTACTGACTAATTTTAATTTTTAAAATTTTTTTCAGTATTTCAAGGGAACTTTAGGATTACAACCTGGAGATTCAGCTCTCTTCATCAATGGACTTCATATTGATTTAGATACACAGGATATATTCAGGTATGGAGTTTTACTCTGTTTATAAGTTTTTGTAATAACCCATTACGCATGAGGTGAAGGCTGAATGGCTTCCCTGGCCTCACACTTGGTGTGGAAATGGGCCCAGGCTGTGCCTTGGTGAGCGGACAGAATCGTCTGTAGCCATTTTGTATTGCAGTGTGTTCTCAAGGCCCAAGCTTTTCAAGGGTGTGCCCTTTTAGAGCTGGTGTTCCTGTTAATTGTAGATACAGAAAAGAGCAGGTTCTTCTGCTTCTGAAGTAGTATGAAGTAGGTTTTTTCAGAATGTCTCTGATGTCTCAGCAGGCATTACTATTTGAATACCTATTTTTTGTTCTTTAAATGTAGTTCAAGACTAGCACTGAATTGTCTTTATGAGTGGGGGATAGATGGACAGGTAGAATACAGATTTTCTTGAGGGAGAGTTTTTTGAGAGTCTCGCTATATAGCCCAGCCTGGCTTTGAACTCAGGGTAATCCTCCTGCCTCAGCCTCCCAAGTGCTGGGGTTACAAGTGTTAACCACTGTGCCCCGTTTAGAATTCAGATTTTATCCTTGGATTTAAAATCAGTATAGTTGACACTGAGATTTTACATAGAAAGAATAAGAGCTCTTGTTAATATTTTAGAAGTAGTTGCCACTAAGATACTTTCACCTTATTTTTGTTATGGTTTTATGCTCATTTATTGGATTATAGGTAAGTCATCCTCCTTTTTATCTTTCATGTCTCCTCAGCCATTCTCCCATGCTTTTCTCCATGGAACTGTGTGTGTACCTGTGTCAGTTGATGCTGATATTGAAACATACATTAAACAAAGTATTTCTTTTTATGTGTTTTTAAACTTTATTTTGAGATAATTATAGGTTCACTTGCAGTTGTAAGAAATGCTACAGTGCTAGAACTTTCCTGTAGTCTCATAATCTCATCATTCTGGAAGGCTGAAGCAGGAAAATCTTAAATTTGAGCCTAGCCTGGTGAATTTAGCAACTTAGGCACTGCAGAAATAGAAAGGGCCAAAGATGTAGCTCAGTGTGAAGGTTCTGTGTTCAATCTTTAGTATTGCAGGGAGAAAGAAAAAGAGATCATAAATTTATGCTTTATAATTTATGCTTTTAAAAACAGCATGATTGATCTCTGTATTTCACCCTCCCGCCCCCTTTCCCTGCTCCCTCCACCGCCTCCCCATCTGTAACTAAAAGGTTTAAGTAAGTAGGAACCCGCAGTGTGTCCTCTGTGTTGTGTGCCTTGATGAGATTGATGAGATGAGCAGCGTTTCCTGTTTTGCTTTCTCAGTTAGTCTCACTTGGCATTGAGTTTGAACAAATAGTGTTTTTCATGCAAAGGAATTTTTTTAGGGTTTTTTCCTACTATCTACCTGTTACTGTTTTTTATTCCCAGTCTGTTCGATGTATTGAGGAATGAAGCTAGGGTCATGGAAGGTCTTCATAGACTTGGAATAGGCCTTTCTCTGCATAGTATTTTGAAGCTGAACATCCAGCCTTCTGAGGCTGACTATGCCATTGACATCAGGAGTCCAGCTATTTCAGTGAGTATTTTGGAGGGTTGGTCACAGGGCATTCTTGCCAGACATCTTTATTGTAGTTCTCTAATATATCTTTTATGAGAGTTATTTTCACCATCTCTTTCATTGCCATCAAAGATTCTTACCTGCTGGTGTGGGACTGTATTTAACAAAATAGTCTCTAAAATGCTCCCAAAAGTTGTTTGGTTACTGTGGTTAAGACAGTAGTTTTTCTTCTGCCATAGGATTTAGCTGAGAGCCTCTTAGGGAAGAATGTTTAGTGTTTTCCCAGTTGCATACAGGTCTTAGATGATTCTGTGACATTTTTTATTTAAACTTGCTATTAAAAATGGGAGTTTTTAGTTAATAACCTTTTTAAATAGTACTTTAGTTATTACCTGCTATATGATCTCTCTGAGCCCCTGCCTCCTTTGGAAGAGTTCTAAGTGTTCTACATGATTCTTATTGAACCTTGTTCATCTATAAAACAGAATGTGGTTACAGTGCCATTGTGGATGGCCACGGTAAAACTGAGAACAGGACAGAGCTGGAGTGGCTCGCAGGCCCCAGGCACCGCGAGTTTATGGAGGGTGTGATGTAGGACACAGGCAATCGTCCCTGGGGTTTTGCCTCATGTATTTTGGTGGACACTGTTAAGTCATTTGTTTTTCTATTAAAAATGGTTTTGCTTTAAAGAGTAAAGACAGCAGCATAAATATGACATTAGTTTGTTAGTGTAAATTGATTAAAAACCATGTGACCCCATCACCATACTTTCTAAATAATCATTTTATCTCAGATTTATTGATACTTTCTGACAGTAACTTTTTATTGGTTTTGTTTGCTAGCATTTGCTTGACCTATTCTCTGGTTTGTGTTGTAGTCATTTACTTGCCTCCTCAGTCTCTGTACTTTTGAAAATGGTCTGTCTCTTATGCATCTTCATAAGAGAATTTACTGTTGCTGCTTTTACCACAAATTTCAGTGAGTATGACCCAGGTATGGGCATCATGCTGTGCTCTTTCTTTTCAGTGGGTCAACAACCTGGAAGTTGATAGCAGGTACAATTCGTGGCCTTCCAGTCTACAGGAGCTGCTTCACCCCACCTTCCCTGACGTCATCAGGCAGATCAGAAAGAACTTGCACAACATGGTGAGTGAATGCATCCATGCCCGCCTAGGAACCTCGCTGTCCCTTACTCTCCCGACCTGTGTCATATGTGCAGTGTTCAGTTCTCCCCTTTATTAGCTGCTTCCCTTGCTCACTCCCACCCACAAAATGCTCTCCGTTGACCCAGGGGTACCTCAGAAATGAAAATACAAAAAGACAGTAAGGCAGTCTTCATTTCCCAAGGTGAGTGAGTTGATGAAACTTTTTTTGTTTGGTACAGTAGAAAGATTGGTGTCAAGAATCTGGAATGCTCTTTCTATGTTATTAGCCTAAATCCATGAGAAAAATAACCTTGCCCTCCCCTAATACATTCTTTCAACATAGAGAAAGACAGCTGCTGTTTGTATAGTTCCTCTTTTATGTGTTTCAAGATAGAAAAAGTTGGCTTCATGTACAGTGCTTAATGGCAATTTCTATTGGCCTAGGGACATTTGAATAATGTCATTTCATGAGTTCATTTCTTTTTCTCCCCATAGGTGTTCATAGTGGATCCTACACACGAGAACACAGCAGAGTTGATTAACACAGCTGAGATGTTCCTCAGTAATCATATACCTCTAAGGTAACACTGGTATTGATTTGATGATATAGCTAATTTAGCTGAGGTTTTATTTGTTATTTTGAAGTGTAAGGTTGGTGCTACTGAATTGCAGTATAATTAATAGTGGGGACCATTAATGGCAGTTTTATTTTCTGCTTGGTATGAAGCCATTGCGTTTTGAGACTGGGAATTTATTCTCAATGAGTAGAGGCTTACTACCATTGAATTATTAATCAATAGCTGTGTAAAAGTAGTTTGCGGTCTCAGCTTTCTTCTCAGTGGAAGAGAATTTTCCTAGATGAATGTTCACATTACAAAGCCCATTTCCACTTTCAGCGGTGATACATAAGCTTTGTCAGCTGTTGTTAGATGTTAAGAACTAGATTTACATAGTTTATGCTTATTTTAGTTCCCTTGTCAGATTTATTAAGAGGACATAATTCACTGGGTTTCCACTGTTCTTTCAATAACAGTTTTCTTAAGGTGTAAGTGTTAAGATACTTTTGCTTATATTCTCAAGTAATTCTAGTAATTTTACATTGATGACTTTGGAATTTTTAGAAATTAGAAGAAAATTCTTTAGCCAACAAATATTACTGTATGTTCCATGTCCAGTACACAGTTCAAGGCTATGGATGTTATATAAGCTATTTTCCTACCTTGTTGGAAGGAGTCTTATGCATACTTTTAAACACTTTGAGATGTTTGACTGGGAGGCTGAGGCAACAGGGTGAAAAGTTTGAGCCTAGCCTAAGCCACTTTGCAATTTAGCTAGTGTCTCAGAATAAAAGAAAGAAAAAGGATTAGAGATGTAGCTCAGTGCAAGGGCCCTAGGTTCAGTCTCTTAATACTGGACGGAAAAGAGATGTTTGACCAAGTGTTGATTATGTCTGGCTAACTGTATGTGCTTTAGAATTCAGAGAGATAAAGTATAAACTGAGAGGACTGGGTGTGGCAGTGCACACCTGTTGTCTGAGCACATGGAGGCTAAAGCAGGAGGATAGGAGGATTGGTATGAGTTCGAGGCCAGCATGGGCTACAGAGTTTAAGGCCAGCCTGAACTACGTGGTGGTACCCTGTCTCAAAAAACAAACAACAATAAGAAACCAAACTGTATAATTATATACTGAGATAGTCTAGAAGCACAGCTTTCATGAAGTTGGATTTCAGAGAGGCTTTGAATAAAATAGAAGGTTTTGGTGCTGGAAAAGCAGAAATTTGAGTTCAGTGAAATTCTTTCCATGCAAAGCATGAATGTCACTTAGCCAGGTAGAAAAATAAATTACTGAGCTATGTTTAGAAGTGTGTTTTCATTAGAGGAGGTATCTATGAGCACAAAAATCAGCACACGGTTAGAGAGAAGGTAGGAATGAAATTTGGATTTACTGATACTGAGGGACGAGAAGAGTGCCTGTGGCTGGCCTGAGGCTACACTGCAGCCCTAGGCCACAGAGCGGCTTGCTGTGGGCAGCTGCACAGCTAGGCTGCACTAGCAGTCAGCAGGGAGGAACTCCCCGGTGGCAACTGGCAGAGAGGCCCCGGGAGACAGATGCCTGAAGGTTCTGGCTTAGCCTTGGCTATGGCTTTTTGCTGTAGGCCAAGTATTTTTTTTCTTCCTTATAACCTATAATTCTTAATGTTGATGTTAAGTCTTAACAAGTCCATCTTTTCTGTTTATTTTTACAGTCTGAATATTTTAATTTTCCTTAATATTTATTTAAAGGTAGAATAAAACTCTGATAGAAGACTCTGATGCTCTTTCCACAAATTGGAATCTTAGGGTAGAGGAATTAGTTTGTAAGGAGGTAATATTATTCTGATGATTTAATTAGGTGTTATCCCATGTTTGTTTACCTAAGAATATTTAGACTTCTTTTTTAATAATTATTGTCGCAAGTGGAATTTTTAAAAATAAAGACAATTTTAATTCAAATATAAATCCTCACTTCACCTCCATCCATATATATGCACATCTCACCAGAACCAACCAATATTTACAATGTGATGTTTGATATATGTGTTTATATTTTCTTTGTTTAAATTAGTAGACTATATTTTTAGAGCCATTTGATTCACTTAGATTGATACATGATTATTAACTAAGTTCCAGAGTGTACATTAGGATGCATTGATGTTGGTGCACATGCTGTGGGTTTTGACAGATGTATAAGGTCAAGTATATCCATATTACAGTATCGTGCAGGTTAGACTCATTGCCCTCAAAAGTCCCCTGCACCCTACGTATTTATTCCACCTTCCTCCATTAGCCCCAAGCCCTTGGCAACTAGTGATTTTTTAATTTTTTTTTTTATGTTTTAGTGATTTTTTTAAAAAACCATCTTTATAGGTCTGCCTTTTCCAGAATGTCATACAGATGAAGTCATATAGTATGTAGCTTTTTCAGACCCAATTTTTTCACTTAGCAATGTGGATTTAAGGTTTTTCCATGTCTTTTTGTGGCTTAATAACCTAACTTCTTTTTTATTACTTAATAATATTCCATTATAGGGATATACCACAGTTTATCTTTTTACCTGTTGAAAGACATCTGGTTGCTTCCAAATTTGGGCAATTATGAATAAAGCTTCTTAAACATATGTGTGCAGGTTTTTATGTGGATATAAGTTTTTAATTCTATTGCATATATACTAAGGAGCCATACTGCTGCATTGTGTGATAACTAATGCTTAGTTTTGTCAGAAAATCATACTGTCCTTTAAAGAGACCAGGCTATTTTGCTTTTCCACTACCAGTGCAAGAGAGTTCCTATAATTTCCACATCTTTACCAGCTTTTGATGTCCAGCAGAACACCAGCAGTATTCTGCTATCTTGCCATTGTAACAGATTTGTACTGATGGGTCCTTGTTTTAATTTGTAATTCAATAATGACATAGGATATTGAGCTTCTTTTTCTATGCTTATTTAACATGTGTATGTTTTATTTGGTGAAGTGCCTGATTGGATCTTTGGCCTTTGTTAAAGTTTGGTTGTTTTCTTAATACTATGTTTATGTTTTGGATACCAATACTTTTGGGTGTTTTGCAAAGAATTTCTGCCACTTGGTAGCTTTTCCTTTTGTTCTCTTAATAGTGTTTTTGCAAAGTAGAAATTTTTAATATTAATGAAGTCTAACTTACAAATTACTTCTTTTATGGGTCCTGGTTTTGAATCTAATGTGTCATTGAAAACCGAAGATTACCATCTTCTCTATTGTATCCTAGGAACTACAAAACTATTCATAGTTTTGTGTTTTACAGTTTATGATCCATTTGAGTTAGTTTTTTGGAAGGTGTACAGTCTGTATGTAGATTCATTATTTTACATGTGGCCGTCCAGTTGCTCCAGCACCAACAGTTGGAAAGGCCATCCTTTCTCTGCTGGGCTGTTTTGCTTCAGTAGGAAGCTGAGAACTAGGGTCCTCCATATTGCCCAGTGCAAGTCTTTTTGCCAATCCATTTCTAGACATGTAATGGTATATTTTTGTGGTTTATTCCTTTACATTAAATTTTAAAATTTAATGAACTTTACCCTTGGGTGTGACTTTTTGCTGTAGGCCAAGTATTTTTTCTGCTTTCCTGTTACCTATAACTCTTATTGCTGATGTTAAGTCTCATAATTGCTAGTCTGAATATTTTAATTTCCCTTAATATTTATTTAAAAGCAGAACAAAATTTCCACCTAAAATCATAGGAACATCATAGGAAAAGGAGTCTCTTTGTGGAAGGTAAATAGATTGCTTGAACAGTAGGAAAGCCTACCCACTTTGAGAACCTCCTTTCATTTTATAAGTGACACATGAACACTTTTGCAACCATGTTCGAGTGGGATGTGACATGCACTTTGCACTTAGGGGCAGTATTCTTTTAGCTATAGTTGTAAGGGCTTTATAGAAATGCCATTCTCTTCACTGGCTGCATGCCTTGAGGTGTTTCTTTTTTTTTCTTTCTGCTCTTTCTCCAGAGTTGGTTTTATCTTTGTGGTTAATGACTCTGAAGATGTGGATGGGATGCAGGACGCTGGAGTGGCTGTTCTCAGAGCGTATAATAATGTGGCCCATGAGGTGGATGAGTACCATGCCTTCCGGACTGTGACACATGCATGTTTGTATTCAAAATGGCAATTTTAAGGGCTGGGGATATAGCTCAGTGGAATAAGCGCTTGCCTAGCAAACGCAGGGTCCTGAGTTTGATCCCCAGTACCGCAAAAAAAATAAAAATAAATAAATAAATCAAAATGGCGATTTTTAAAAAATTTTAACTTATTTTAAAATATATGGTAAGAGGATTCTGTATCTGTAGAGAAAAGTATTCATGTAAACCCTTTATGGTTTGGATTTTCCAGGTTGTCTCTTATCGATTCACTAACATTAGCAATAGATTGTTGTAATTTTAGTTAAGATAAGGTTCCTTAGGAATTAGGATGTAGTTTAATATTCATCATAAAGTTCTTAGTGACTAATATTCTAGTTTCTTTTTACTGGAAAATGTGAAATGCTTGATCTTGGCATATATTTAAGGCATTTACTTGCTCAAGTTCAGAGTTTTTCTTTTATTTTTGCTGTTCAAGTCAGACAACTTTACATGTATTACTTATTTTGTTTTCAGCTTAATGGTAACTTAAAAAAAAAAATTAACCTGGAGATGTAGCTCAGTGGCACAATGCCTGTCTGGGAAGCAAAAGGTAATGAGTTCAATTTCTGGTACCAAAAAAAAAAAAAAGTTTAATTGATTTTACCACTTTACCCATAAAGATGATGTTGGTCTGTGGCTGATCAGTTATATTTATTGTTTATAGAGATTTGTTTTGGGCATTCTTTTGGTATTAAGAATATCTATTTGTCAGGTAAATATTTATTAAAAGGCCCACTTTGTGCCATGTCTGATATTAGCTGTGGGGGATGCAAGGAATAATTAGGCTTCACCCCTGTCCAATAAGACCTTGCAGCCTTGAGGGGCACATACTGAGACAGATGTCACACAGTGTGGAAAACAGTGCAGCTGGCCTTGTGGCACAAGACCCTCACTTCACCTGCGCACGGCTGTAGGCCTTTCTGTAGAGGGCGCAGTTGTCTCAGCATAGTCCAGGAGGAAAGGGAAATTATTTTTGCAGGGTGCCAGTTAGATTGGCAAGTTGCTAGTATGATATAAGCAGGAGATGGGGCAAGCTGAATGGGAGGGAACCTAGTCCTGGAAGCGACAGAAGGCAGGGCAACTGGTATGTGGGGCTCATTCTGTGCAGTACATGAAAATGGATCTGATGGAGAGTGGGCTGGGATTCTAGTTAGTGAGCTGCTGCAGTCATCTCCATGAAAAATAATGAGAAAGTTAGCAGGACTGTGGAGAATGAAGTAGGTTCAAAAGAAGTTACTCAACATCATAAGTAAAGAAAGCTGCTCTTCACAGCTTTTCCCATCCTCAATATGTGTATAAGGGAAGGATGATACAGATTATTTGCTTCCTTTTGTTGCAAAAGTGCTCACTGTAAAAAATTCAAATAACATTAGGATTTCTCTGCCTCACTTCTGTCCCATCCGTGATTCTCCTTAAAGCTGGGCATCACAAACAGGTTGCTTTGCATCCTTCTGGATGTTGAGCTGTACATGTATGGGCAGTTTTGTTATTTGTTTTTCATTTGGTATAAACAGGGATTTTACCATATTCTGTATTGTAGAGAGCCCACCCTGGCCTCATCATGGTCCAGAGGAGCCTACATTTGTAATCCCAGGGAAAAGTTACTGGAATTCTACCGAGTAAATTCCAATCTACCACTTCCAGTGCAACCCACAGCAAGAATAGAGACAAACACATATTTGTAGTTGTGAGGAGGCAGGGGGATCCTAAGTCGATTTGGAACAATGGCTAATTAGAACAAAGGCCTCAACCCGGGGCCTAACCCAGATTTTATTAATTTGTGAAAAGGAGAGTGGCTTTCCTCATGGGATTGAGTGATTGTTAGAATGGCAAGAAGTATGTAAGTACTGTGAACTGGGCTAGGTAGGAGGCACAATACCACCTCTGTATACAGAAAGAGTACCAGGTTCTGGTAACAGCCTCTAAATTTGGAGGAATTTGGAGTATCTTGTGTTTTTGATTGATGCTTCAGCTTTGATATCTGGCCTTCATGCCCTGAGACATCAGGGTCTCTTTCTTGAGCCTCAGTCTCAGCTGACAGTGACAGTGCTGGTCTCTCTGCCTGGCTCATGCTTAGTAGTAAGGAGCTATAGGTAGGGCATCACTGCCTTGTCACATTGCTTCAAAGGCTGTGCATCAATGCCTCAGGTAGACCCATTTGCATTGGTTAAAGCCAATCGAGGGGGTAGAATAATCCTAACCAGCTCTGTATAAATCAATATACAGAATTAGGGCCAGGTTTAGCCAGCATGGAAACATGGAAACATCTCCTTCTTTCAAGGAGAGCCATCTGGTGGTCCTCCACACTATCTTTTTCAACTTTTCTTACAGTAAACTTCATGGACATGCATTATTTTAAGAGTAGGAAAATTTATTGGAGAAAAGGAATGGGGAATAGGAATACCTCCTGAGAGACAGGAGTAACCCCAAGAGCAAAATCATGAGGCAGGTACAACATGGGTCAAAATTATGATCAACCAATAAGATTGCAAATTGAGTTGCTTAGGTAATATTCATCTAAAGGTAGCAAGGGTACATGAGAGACATCATTAACCTTGGTGGATAATCTATAGTTTTGGCCTTTGGTCTTAGCAGTGTTAGTCTTAGTCTTAGTGGTCTTAGTTTTAGTCTTAGTAGGTGGGAGAGGATGGCCCACCCCTAAAGAGATAATGGGAAACCTCAAAAGGGTGATACCAATAATCCCAAGCCTCTATTCATCCCTTAGGGAAGTATGTAAAACTTGCCATTGTGACTTTACTATTCAGATGCACCTTCAGCCACAGTCCTGATGGATTCTTATCTTCTGCACTGACTGCCTACTATATTTCTACCCTAACTTAGCTGTCTATAATATTACGCCTCTGAAGAGGTACCCCTGACTTCAGTTAGGGGAGAAGAGGCATAGTTTCCGTTTAGCTGCTTCAAACTGAGGTTAGTGTAGGGGAAACCACAGTGGGAGGACTTCTCCGGAGAGCTAATCTAATGGGCCTCAGATAGAAGTCATGTTGTAGTTTAGCAGTTATGAAATCTTTACAAGGTCAGTCTGGTGTATCCCAGTAAAAGGAGTCTGGCACATTTGTTGTTGGTTCCATCTGCATGATCTTGGAGTTTGGCAGCTTCTACACTAGAATAAACACAACTTCCAAGAAATTAAAGCATGTATAATCAAACCCTGAGGACTTAAATGGAAAGATAGGTTGAGGAAGAGCCACATCCAGGAACTACTTTTAAGGGACTGGAATAATGATTGGCTCTTAGGCCCCTCTACCAATGGAGGTTATCTGTAAGCTGATATTTTTGTTATAAGTCCTTCTAGTTTATCTATAAGAAGATGGAGAGAACAAATTTAGAGACTGTTATTGAGCTTTTATAGATTCCACTGCAGTTTTTTTCCAACATGCATTCAATGATTACTTTTCAGTAGTTGGAGATTTCTCAATGCATTTTTTATTTGTGATTGTAAACTGCTTGGGTCATTTTAATTTCTTGGATCATTTTAATTTTTAAGTTTTTATTGGTGCATGTTTGCAATGTATAACTTTTACATTTCTTGTGCAGAGTTGGTACATGTACGTAACATTTTAATTCTTTTTCTAGGATTATTTTAAGAATATTTAATTTCTAACTTTAGGCATCTGAATGAGATTTGGAAAAAGGATTACTGCTAATATGATATAGTATCATTTTTTTCTCCATTCAGAGATTTTTCATAATGGATGTTTAGAATTTGGTTTTTATCATGTAACTGGTTACTGATTTTCTTTCTTCAGGTCTACAACAAGGTAAGGACTGTAGACTAGGTGAAAGTTGAACATGTGGTCTTCTGGGAAGATGGCGACCGGGTAGGCAGCACAGAGAGAACCTCCCAGAGGATTACCACCCAGACAATGAAATATAGCAATATGAAGACAGAAAGGAGAGAGGTGTGTACCCTGAACCCAAGAAGGATCTGAAATGGGAACTGAAGCCCTAGGAAAGACCAAGCAAAACCTCTCCTGGAGGAAAGGATCAGAGGGCCGTTGCGGCACAGTCGGAGGGAGAAGAGACGGAGAAAGAGGAAGCCACTGCTTCAAACACACTCTTGGCCCAAGCCCTCGTTCCAGCAATCGCAGCTTCAGCTTCGGAGACCCATGCTCACGGAAGCCTCCCGACTCGGCCAGGGGAGAGCAGAGTTCCAAGAGCTGGTCCAGGTCTGGAGAGGAGAGGGCGCAGCCAGGAAAAGAGGCAATGGTGGTTGGGAACTGTTGTCAAATCCAGTGTGAGGATGAGAGGTTGCAACAGCCAGGAGTCCCCACCCTGCAGCAACCTTCCTAATCAGCACCTGGAGGCAAGGTGGAGCCAGAGCAGCCAGTACACATCCCACCACAC
>PVLD010031894.1:0-15247 GCA_004027595.1 Dinomys branickii
TATTTTCTAAAAAACTATTTTCTAATTTTCTTTATGATTTTTTTTCTTTTTTGCAATACTGTGAATTGAACCCAGGGCCTCTGCACTAAGATGTATACCCAGCCTTTTTTATTTTTTTAATTTTGAGACATTGTGTCACTTTGTTGCTAAATTGCCCAGGCTGGGCTCAAGCTTGCAGTCCTCCTGCCTCAGACTCTAAGAGTGCTGGGATTACAGGCATTGCTGTCACACTCAGCAGGATTTTTTTCTTTGACTCGTTGGTTATTTGAGAATATTGTTTAATTTCTACATATTTGTGAACTTCCTATATTTCCCTCTGTTATTAAATTCCTAATTCATTCCATCATTGTTAAAGAACATATTTTATATAACTTCAACTCTTTTAAATTTATTGAGACTTGTTTTCTGATCTAACATATGGTTTATCTTGGAGAAAGTTTCATGTGGACTTGATAAGGATATGTATTCCTTTGCTGAGTGGAGTGTTCTATAGATGTCTCTTAGGTCCAGTTGGTTAATATTGTTATTCAAATTTTCTGTTTCCTCCATAACTTCCTGTATTGCTTTTCTATTCTTTTCGAAAGTAAAACATTTAAGTGTCCAACTACTATTTTCAATTCTGACTATTTTTGCTTTGTGTTTGCGGGGGCTCTATTATTAATATATGTTGAAAACTTGTTATGGTTCCTTGATGGCTTGACCTTTTTACCAATGTATGGTACTGTATCATTTGTTGTCTCTAGTAAAATTTAGGTCTTGAAGTCTGTTTTTATCTAATATTACTATAGCTTTCTAGCTCTATTTCAGATACTGATTCCATGGTATATATTTTAACGTTCTTTTATTTCCAGTTTGTGTCTTTGAATCTAAAATGTGTCTGCTGTTGAATCGTGTTTGTTAAATTAATTTTACCAACTTCTACCTTTTATTTTCAGGGTTTAAGCTATTTATATTATGTAGTATGATTTATGCCATTCTCGTGTTTGTCTCCAGGCCTCATGTCTTCTCTGTTGCTCTAGTCCTCCATTGCCTACTTCTTTTGCACTGAACAAATGTTTTCTACTTTCTGGTTTTAATTCTATTTGCATTTCTTACAGTACAGTTTAGTATTTCCTACTGGCAATTACTATTAACTTAGTTTATAAAAATTAGTTTGAATTCATATCAACTGAATTTTAACAGTATTTCAAAGTTTTGTTCCTTCTCCTTTCTGTTCCGTATTTTACAGCTACTATTACCCTGTAACCCACATACTTACACATGAGCATCGTGTATATGCTGCTACACTTGACAGTGTCCCACAGGTCTCTGAGGTTCTGTTTCTTTTCCTTCACTCTCTTAGTTCTCTTCCCCAAACCCAATAATCTCAATTGACCTCATTTAAAGCTATCTGCTTCTTTATTCTTCCAGTAAAAATCTTTAGCTCTACCCCTACTTAGAAATTCTTTTACTCAGTTAAGGTAACATCCAACTCTACAATTTAGACTTGTTTCTCATTTATAATCTCTTTTTCTTGATATTATTTTGTTCTCACACTTTCCTTTAGATTTTTAGATATAATTTTCTTTAGTTTTTAACACTTGCAATAGCTATTTTAATGTCTATTGAGTCTAACAGCTAAATTCCTTCAAGGGGAAGTGTCTATTGATTTATTTTTACCAGTATGTGTGGGCCTGTCTCATAACTTTGTTTGCCTGTGTCATGACTCTGATTTGAAAATTGTACATTTTAAATAATACAATATGGCAACGCTGAGAATCAGATTTTTCTCCTCCCCAGGGTTTGCTATTGTTGTTTTAGCTGTTTTTGCTGCTGCTGTTTTGTAGGTTTAGTGGTTTTTCTCAGCTAATTCTGTAATGTCTGTATTTCTTAACATGGGCACTTCCTGAAATCTCTACATTGTAATGTAATCTCTACATTTTCTCCCCTACATTGTAAACAGCCTACCCCCACCCAAGGGGCGTGAACCTCCCACACAATCTGCATGCCCTCCTCCTCCACAGGCTCAGGATGTTTACAAAGTAAGCACCCCAGCTTCCTCTTGAGTCACTTAGCTAAACCTCTAGATTCCCCAAGTTCACACAATGTATCTACCATAACGATCACAATCTATCCTTTAAAAGCTTGTGAGACCTATTTTGTGTGTATGTGTGGTGCTTGAATTTCAACCCAGGGCCTTGCACATGATAGGCAAGTGCTCTACCATGCAGCAACATCCCCAGGCTTTTTTTGTTTGTTGGTGTTCTTGTTTTCTGTTTTGGTTGGTTGGCTGGCTGGCTAGCTGGCTGGTTTTGAGAGACTTGATCTGGGCACCAAAATCATGATGGTAACCAGATTTTCAAGGTAAACTCCTGGTAGATATGATTGGATACTTGACACTTGTTTTAAATTACACTAGAAGTATGATTGTGCCCTGTATCTGAAAGTCTGTAAAGATTTCAAGCAAGTAAAGTAGAATATGGATTTGCCTGACCTTGTCAGTTTTCTTTTGTTTAAGTAATTCCATATGTTAGGGATCATAAATGCCATCTCTAAATGGGAGAAAATACACGACCCACAGCAGTATGTCCTGAGCCTGAGAAATAGTAAGTGTTCTTATAAAAAATCTTGGGATGAGCATCTTAAGTTTTTATATCTGTCTCTGTATTTTCTTTCATTTCCGAGCTAAAGATAATTCTCTGTTTTGTATTTAAGCAAGAAAAGCCTCTAGTCTCCCTACACATGAAAATAAATTAGTCACGTACAATAACCTATTTGCAATCGTAACCCTTTGTCAGAGTTTTGTGGGGACAATTTTTGGAAATTAACTGATCATAGGAATCTATCATTTGTATGCTCTGTAAATATATCTAACCAAACAAAAAGACATACTATCAAAGTTGGAGGAATATATAGACTTGAAATAGATTTTTCATAGATGAAAGAGCAGATTTTTGACTTCTAAAGCCTTTTCCTGGCTTGTACAATGATTAATATGAATGGTTTGTATATGTATTTAAAATTTTGGACTGCAAATCGTCTAAGAATATAAGAAATAGGGTATAACAATATACTTTTGGCCTGTCCATACCTCTCTGTGAAATCTGAAGAATTCTTGAGTATATTATTTTTTCCCTTGTAATAAGTCAGGAAATCTCATGGACTTACCTAAAAAAACTAAATGAAAATGTAGGAGAAATAAATTCTTTACTGGGGCTGTGTCTAACTCAACTGACATATTGATTGGACAAAAACTACAGAAAACAGCACATCACTAAAATAGAGGAGGAAATAACACTGTAACTATAAACTCCTACTTGGACAATCTAGCTTGACCAAGAGTTTAACATGATTCTTCTACTACGTGAATGTGTATTATTTTCTAATAAAACAGTTTAGAACACTTCTGCTCTTTATGAAAGACTAACATACTTATATAAACCTAAAAGAACTAACAAATTCCCATATAAGGAGGAAATTGATCTCCTGATACTTTAAATGTAAGAAAACCTCCTCACAAACAGAAACTGCCAACTCAGAAACCAACAAGCTTATATAGGTATATACTTTAGTTGGATGCTAATTTCCAAGGATAAAAGAAAGAAATTAATATAGGAACCATGGTAGCCATTAGTAATCATAAAAAGCACTGTTACAAACTTCTGTGAAGCAGTTTTTATTTTAAAATAAATGTAAAAGTACTAACAATATACTGTAGTTGCAATTCATCTAATATATCTGATCAAGATGAATCCTCTCAAAATCAGTGATTTCCTAAATTTAACTGCAGAAAAAATTAAGTATCTTCTCCCTGATTTTATTACGGTATTTGTCTTAATTAGTTTTGTCATTGCTGAGATAAAATATCCAACACCCACAAGTTTAGGGAGAAGAAGTTCATTTAGCTCACACTTTGTACAGGTTTCAGTCCATAATCAGCTAACTCCGAGCCCGGGTGGCATAGCAGTGGCATCACAGAGGAGAAATAGTCCATGGCAAAGCAGGGCAGGTAGGAGACAGTAAACAGCAAGTCTAAGCAACAAACCTCTTTCTGTCCCTTATATTGTACCCTAAGGGTGGGTAGAATGTGACCTTTAATCCTAGCATTGCACATGAATCAGTCCCAGTGTTATACACTGTAGATCCAGCTACTCCTGAAAAACCCCCACCTATGAGTGCAAGAGGCTTTAGCAGGACGTCTATACACAAGCCAAAACCACATTATAAGTGCAACGTTGCATTATAGAAGTATAGCAATGTTTTTGAAAATTAAACAGAAGAGACACAGAAAAAGTAAAAGAAAAAATCTTAGTCACCATGAGTTTATTTTTAATTGACTCATCAACATATAAATATATTTTTCTTCATAACACTTAGATTATAAACCAAGAAAGGTCTTATATTGCTATGATTCGTTTTAAAAACTAATGTTTAAATCTTTAAACAATGTAGCCATCTATTACTATGTGTGTCAGCATTTATGTATATGTTGTAGTTACTAAAACTACCTGATTGATTTTGAAAACAGAAGTTTATATATGATAGAGAACTGATAACTTAAAGAAAAGCGATTTGGATTTCTGGCTTATTTTCAACCATAAGGATGCAAAATGTTATTTACTTTTAGAATGTTCTACCCAGATGGCAAGTTTTTCCCTCACTCTATCCAAATACAATATCTCAAAAAGGAGTGTTAAACTTTTTTGAGTTTGTGCTGGTTTTGCATACTGTAAAACTGTATGCAGGTTTAGGGTTTAGCTCGGTGCCAGGGGAAGTAGCCATTCCCAGTGGGAGGGTGGGAAGATAAAGGAAGAAGAGGGAGGGAGGGAGAAGTGGCCAGTGAGTACATGAAAACATGCTCAGCATACTTGGCCATTAGAGAAATACAAATAAAACAAGAGATTCCATCTTAATCCACAAAGAATGGTTATCTTTAAGAGCTAAAAAACAAGAAATGTGTGGAGTGTGATGTGCACACCTGTAATGCCAGCATTCCCGAAGCTGAGGCAGGAGGATCATTATGAGTTAAGGCCAGCCTGGGCTACAAAGTGAGTTCAAGGCCAGCCTGAATTGCATAGCAAAACCCTGTCTCAAACATAAAATAAAATAAAAATAACAACAAATATTTGAGAAGTTGTGAGGAAAAGAGAAGCCTTCTATATTGTTGGTAGGAATGTAAAGTAGTACTACCACTGTGGAAATCAGTGTGGCGATTCCTCAGAAAGCTAAAAATAGAGATTCCATTTTACCCAGCCATACCCCTTCTGGGTATCTTCCAAAGAAAGTTAAAGACAACGTATTACAGTGATACACATGCACCCAGGTTTATAGGTGCACAATTCATAATAGCTGAATCTTAGAAGCAGCCTATAAGCCTATCACCATGAGCCTGAATAAAGAGCATGTGGTATATATACATGATGGAGTACTCCTTTGCCAAGAAGGGTAAGTTTGAGTCATTTATAGGAAGTGGAGATGTCTTGAGACCATAATACTAAGTGAAGTAAATCAGACATACAAGGTTAAACATCGTATCATTTCTCTTATATGAGTCATGTAAAGTGTAAATAATTTAAAGTATAAATGAAAGAGAGATGACAGGAAATAGGGAGACAGACTTTATGGAGGTGGGAAGGGAATCCCAGGGATGGGGGAAATGGGAGGAAGGGAAGGGGAAGTAAAAGGGATGAAGAAATGTAAATTAATGAATTCCCCGTGATGAACGGATTTACTGTGTATCCCAAACATACACTGATAAAAGGGGAAGCATTTTTGAAAAATAAAATAAGGGCACCCCTTCCTAACCTCTCTCCCCCACCCACCTTAGGGGCGTTGGCTAGAACCAGACCAAAGCGCATGTTCTCTTTTCCTTCTCTCACTCTTGAGCACAAGAACCTAATTTGTCAGGATGCATGTTGCATGCCTTTTTGTCATCCCTGTACCATTGCTCTGTTTAGAACCTTCAGTAAACATAGCTGCTTTTCTCTTTAAAAAAAAAAATCAGTCACTTGAGTGTTCTTTGGGATTCGGGAGACCAGTGGATTCTGAATATCACAGAACACTTGATTTGCAGGCACTGGTTCCCCCACGGTCCTCTTGATGTGAATCAGAATCCTTAACAAGCTGGACAAGCATCTACAGTGTGTTACATCCTGCTCAGTAATTGGGTCTACAGTGAACAAAATAAGGTTCTCCTAAAAGAGTTGGCCTGCTTGGTCTTCTTAGCCACTCTGCTCTGCTCGGGACACACAGCCTTCATTCACTGTAGCCAAAGAGCCTCCGTGTAGGCCTAGCAGAGCTTTGCCTATGTTTCTCCTCCTATCAGTATTCCCCCTCTCTAAATATCCAGGTGCATTTCCAGCACTAAAAACCTACCTTACACGGGGTTTTCCCCACTGCTTTTTCTCTCAGCCCCAGCCATGGAAAGGAACTGTCTTCCAACCCGAAAGCCGTGAAGTCACACCTCTTACCCTGGCAGATTATTTTCTTCTTTCCCTTTTGCTCTTACCAGTGCCTTTAATGTTTCTAATCAAGTTTAATAATTGTTGCCTGTGAAAGGACTCTTTTGACCACTTTATTCTTCCACAATTACCAGGAGCCTCTATGTTGTTTTAAAACTATATCAACATTATTATAATAGCTTCCTCATCACTAAATCCACAATATGAGAAACATTTCCAAATAAGAAAGATGCCAAGTGCAGTGGCACACACCTGTACTCCCAGTGCTCAGAAGGCTGAGGCAGAAGGACCACCATGACTTCGAGTCCAGCCTGGGTTACATAGTGAGTTCAAGGCCATGTCGAACTACATAGTGAGACCTGGTCTCAAAAAAAATCCAAATAAGAGAATCGCCAACTGTGTCTGGTATTTTTTTATAGGTCAAGTATTCTTAGTGTCAGTATTTCAATTACTTTTTGCTCTAGATAGATAAAAATATAATCAATTTTACATGTACTATCAGAAAACAACCTTATCAGCTTTATTAAAATATAATTCATATGCCCTAAAAATCATATATTTAAAACATGCAGTCTGATGGTTTTTAGTATATTCACAGAAGTGTTCTAATCATTACCAAAATAAAACTTTACAAATTTTTTATCACCCTAAGAAGAAACCATATACCTTTATCTAAGACCCTGTATCTCCCCCATCCCACTCAGACCTATGCAGCACTAAACTACTTTTTCTCTTTATAGATTTTTCTCCTCTGGACATTTCATATAAATTGAATCAAATGATATGTTTTCTTTAGACACTTCATACATTGTCTTCAAGGTTAGTATGATGCTCTCACTTAGCATAATGTCTTCAAATTTTATTTATGTTGTAGCATGTATCAGCGCTTCACTTACTGTTATGGTCAAATCCATTTCATTGTATGAGTACACCATGTTTCACTTATTTAACTGAGCATCTGGACTTTTCCCATTTGTTTGAATATAATGAATCATGCTGCACTTGTGTACAGGTATCTGTGTAGACATATATTTTCCTTTCTCTCAAGTACACACCTAAGAGTGGAATTGGTGATCAAGTGAGGACTGCATATTTCTCTGAAGAACAGCCAGTTTCTTTTCCAGAGCAGCTATATCATTTTTTGATCCCCACCAAAAGTATGAGGATTCTTGTTTCTCAACATCCTGAGCAATACTGGGTAGTGCCTATCTTTTTATTATGGCCATCCTAATGGATGTGAACTAGTATCACATGTGGTTTGGATTTACATTTCTCTGATAACAATGTTCCTGTGTTTATTGGACATTCCTGTATCTTCTTCGGAGAAATGTCTATTCAGATCCTTTCACATTTTTAAATTGGGTTATGTTGCATTTTATTAAGAACTTGTTAGTGTTCTTTATATATTCTAGGTAAAAGTCCCTTATATGATATACAAACATGTTTGTTCATTCTGTGGGTTGCCTTTTCATTTTGTTGATAGTGTCCAGTAAAGCAAAATAGGCTTTACACTTGATGAAGTCCAATTTATCTATTTTCCTCTTCTGCTAATGTTTATGGTGTCATATCTAAGAAACCATTGACAAATCCAAGGTCACAAAGACTTCTTCATTTTCCTCTGAGTTTTATAGTCTTGTCAGTTACCTTTATGTTTTTGATCAATTTCAAAGCCGTGACAAGTCGATATCCATATGCAAAGGAAAACAGCGGGAGCCCGGCCTACTCTGTCCCTCTGCTAATGCATATGCAGTTGCTTCCGCATCATTTACTGAAACCACTACTCTTTCTTCATGAGTTATGCTGGCATCCTTGTTCAAATCAGTTAACTATAAATATGAGGGTTTTTCCTTGATTCTCAATTCTAGACCATTTATCTATAGATCTATCTTTATTTCAGTGCCACATTGCCTTGATTGTTGTTACATCACAGTTTTGAAATGAAAAAGTGAGTCTTCCAATTTTTCCTTTTTTTTCTTTTCATTATATTTTGGCTAGTCTGTGTCCCTCAAATTTCCATATAAGTCTTAGGATCATCATATCAAGTTTTACAAAGAGGCCAGTGTGATTCTAATACAGATTCAATTGAATCTATAGATCAAGTGGGGGAGGTATTGTCATATTAATAATATTGTCTTCTAATCCATGAATATAAGATGTCTTTAAGTATATATTGATTTTTTTGAGACAGCATGTCACTGTGTTTCCTAGTCTAGCCCCAAACTTCTTAGCCCAAATGATCCTCCTTCCTCGGCTCTTAAGTAGCCAGGACTATAGGCACATACCACTGTGCCTGGTAATTTCTTGTAGTCTTAAGAATATGTTTTGTACATTTTCTATATAATTTATTTTTAAATATTTTAATATTATTGATGTCATTGCTTTCTTAATTTGATATTTTATTTGCATATGGCTACTTTATAGATGTACAATTTTTGTGTTGTTTTGTTTTCAGACAGGGTCTCACTATGTAGTTCAGGCTAAGCTTGAACTCACTACATAGCTCAGGCTGGCCTCAAACTTTCAGCAATCATCCTGCATCAGCATCCTGTGTGCTAGGATTACAGGTGTGCAACTACTCCTGGCTTACTATTTATTTTTGTATATTAAATACAATCTAAGTTTATTAATGTATCTGCTAAACTCATTTATTAGTTCCAACAATTTTTAGTAGATTCCTTTAAATATACAAAATCAGGTCATTATCAAATTTAGTTTTGCTTCTTCCTTTATAATATACATACCTATTAACAAGCACAGAGGCACATGCCTGCAATCCCAGCACTCAGGAGGCTGAGACAAGAGGATCACAAAATGTTTGAGGCCATCCTAGGCTACATTTTTGTCTTAAAAAGCCAAAACCAATATAGGTAGGTGATAGTTCATAGATAAATAATAGATAGATAGATAGATAGATAGACAATAGACAGTAGATATGCCTTTTATTTCACTGTCTTCTTTCTAAATTTATTTTAATGTAATACAAGCAAATTCATAAAGAAAATATAAAAACATTCTTCTATAAGAAAACAATATTTCATAAAAAACAATCAGAGAATAACAACAGGTAATACGCTGTGACTAATAATCTTAAAAGAATAGAACTGCAGTACAATGTTACCGAGAAATAATAACAATGGAAGTGCTATTCTTGTTTCTGTCCTTAGGAGGTAATATCAGCGTCTTATGACCTTTACTGTTTACTTATACCACATACAGAGGACAGGCTGACTGTAAGCCAGCTGCAAATATGCTCAGGCCTTCTTAACATTACTTCATAAACACACATGTGTTTTCATTCTAGGACCAAACCTGAGGCCTTACCTGAGCTATACTTCTCTCTTGGCAGAGATCGAAAGGTAGAGGCCGAGCCAAACAACATAATCTCCTTAAATCTCTCCTTGGGTGTGGTATATGTCACATGCATTCATGCCAGTGACCAGAGCTTGTCAGTTGAGCCCACAATCAATGAGGAGGATGTCTCTACTGCTCTCACAATAGGCACAATGAGTCATCTGGAAATGGGCAGAGATACACAACTCTCTCACAGGAAAGATGGGGAAAATACTGAGGCAAATATCAACTCGATATGTCAAGTCTAGTTACCACTACCTCTAAGAACTATAGAAATTAACTATTATAGAATTATAATAGTTTTATAAATTATAGAAATTAAGAATTATAGAAATTAAGAAATAAATTCTGTTAATTTTTATAATATAAAAACACAGTGAAGCCAGTAGGTTTTTGTGAGCATGACTAGTCTTTAGAAATTGTCCCTGGCATATAGGAAAATATCAAACATTTAAAAATAAGGAAAACTAATGACTGCATGACTTATCAAATGGCATGGCAGTACATTTCTCTATAAACCTATGAATCACCTGACTTTCTCAAACACTAATTTAGTGCAGAAGGTTTTAGTCTTACAAAGTGAAAGGTTGAAAAGTGTGCAGGAAACTATTAAGATGTGATTAACGTGGGACTAGGTGGAGCTCCTTTTTGAGAGTGCTGTAATTTTCAGTACATAATTCCTTTACTTTCTTTGTTTGGTTGATTCCTAAGTATTTCATTTTTTGGATGCTATTATGAAGGGTATGGTTTCCCTAATTTCTCTCTGTGAGTTTGCTGTTTGTGTACAGGAATGCTATTGATATTTGAATGTGGACTTCGTATCCAGCTACAATACTAGATTATTAAATATAGAAGGTTTTTCTGGAGTTTTGGGAATCTTCTATGTAGAGTATTATGTCATCTGTAAATAATGACAACTTCTTCCTTTCCTATCCTTGTTCCTTTTATTTCTCTCTCTTGTCTAATTGCTCTGGCTAATGCTTCCAGAACTATATTGAATAGGAGTGAAGACAGTGGATATCCTTGTCTTGTTTCTGATTTTAGAGTGTAAGCTTTCCATTTTTGTGCATTTAGTATGATGTTAGCTATTGGTTTGTCAAAGATGGCTTTTACAGGATTGAGATAAAGACTATTCCAATTTTCTGTAGAGTTTTTATTATGACTGGGTGTTGGAATTTGTCAAAGGCTTATTCTGTGTCTATTGAGATGATCATGTGATTTTTGTCTTTGGCTCTGTTGTATGGTATATTATATTTCTTGATTTGTGTATGTTGAACCATCCCTGCATTCCTGGTATGAATCCCACTTGGTCATGAAGTATAATATCCTTGATGATTTGCTGCATTCTGTTTGCTAGAATCTTATTGAGGACGTTTTCATCTATGTGCATGAAGGATACTGGCTTGTAGTTCTCTTTTTTTATTTGAGTCTTTCTCTGGTTTTGGTATCAGGGCAATACTTGTCTCCAGGAATGAGTTAGGGAGTACTGCTTTCCTTTCAATTTCATTAAAGAGTTCAAGGCATAGTGGCATTAAATCTCCTCTAAATATCTTAAAGAATTCAGCTGTGAATACCTCAGGATCTGGGCTTTTCTTTGTTAGTAAGTTTTTAACTCCATTTTCAATTTCATTGACTGATATTAGGTTATTCAGAATTTTTATATCTTCTTGAGTCAGCTTTGGTAGTTCATTCTTATCTAGGAATCTGTCCATTTCTTCTGTGTTTTCCATCTTATGACAGTAAAGATTTTCAAAGTAAGATTGATGATCTTCTGAATTTTTACAAGATCTGTAGTGATTTCACCCTTTTCATTCCTCATTTCATGACTTTGAGTCCTTTCTTTCCTTTTTTGACAAGATTAGCTAAGGGTTTATCAATTTCATTTAATTATTGCGAGGTGATGACTAACAACTACAGGAATAAAAGATTCAAGAAAACTTGGTCTCTGGAATAGAGGAGGAACTGAGTGTGGTGGTGTGCCCGTGTTGTTGTAACCTGCTCCCGTTAATGTTGTCACCTGCTCCCGTTGCTACAAGACAAACATGTTGTAACTTGCTGCAACCTGCCCCCTCCCCGGGCTGAAAGTTTGCTTAAGCTGCATGTCTAAACTTGTTGCGCCGTTTCCTGTTCTGTATGCGTCTCCAATCACCCTTCCCCTTTCCAAAGCGCTCGCTGTCGAATTTAACCTTAAAAGGAAAAAAACACTCTGAGAACCAATCAAAATGAGCCCGGTATACAGATCTAAGTTTGTGGTTTGCAAGCATAAAAACCCGACCATCCACCCACCCGTCGCTCTCCTTGCCTGCGTTGCAATGGAGACGCCACTGGGTACCAGCCTAAATAAAGTGCTTTTTGAGAGATCTCGATTTCGTTTTGGGTCACTTTTTGGGGGTCCCACACCTGTAATCCCAGAACTCGGGAGGCTGAAGCAGGAGGATCATCAGAAATTTGAGGCTTCATAGTGAATTACAGGCCAGCCTGCTCTACAAAGTGAGACCCTGTCTAAAAACAAAATATTTCAAAATTTAAACAATAGGATAGAGGGAGAATAAACCACAACAGACATAATTTTTTTCTGTTTTGGTAGTTCTGGGGATTGAACCCAGGGCCTTCATACTAAGCTACATCCCTAGACCCCTTTTATAATTTTCTATTTGTTTTTGTTTTGAGGCAGAGTCTCACTAAGTCACTGTTATGGTTTGTGTCTGCATGCCTCCCCAAATCCTCATGCAATCATGGGGCAGGCTTCTAGAGTTTATGTTTCATTCATGGTCCAATGTTGGGATTATGGGTGTGAAAGCTACACCCGCCCTGGAGCAGATAGTTTGCATACAATGTAAAGGAGAGAAAGAGGTTGCTTGCCACCACTCCTCCCTTTTGCTCTTGTTGCTTTGCTGTTTTCAGCTGCCGAGAACTGTTGCCCTCTGCCATGTGCCACTCTGCCTTGGAGCCAGCTGAGTATGGACTGAAATCTCCACAAATTGAGCTAAATAAACTTTTCCGTCCTTAATTCTGGGTGTCAGGTACATTGTCCTAACAATGAGAGAAAAGTAACCAAGACAGTCACCAAGCTGTTCAAACTAGGCTTCAACTTGCAATCCTTTTGCCTCAGCCTCCTGGAGTGTTGGGATTATAGGCATGTGCCACCATGTCCAATTTAATAAGAGAAATGTTTTTAAAGAGGAAAAATATAGTATATCTGGGTGTTCCTCACTTTCAAAACATCCTAAATATGAAATGTCAATTTAAGATACAAGAGTGCACATTCATTTCCCTAAAGATTGTTAAGATTGTTTCATGGAATAATCACCTAGCAGTATATGAAAGAACAATCTGCTTTTGTGTTCACTTATTATTAACTACTTGAATGGGTTTTTTTTTTTTTAAGACAAGGTCTCACTTTGTAGGGCAGGCTGCCCTATAACTCACTACATAGCCTAGGCTGGCCTCAAACTTGCTGCCATCCTCCTGCCCCAGCCTCCTGAGTGGTAGGATTACAGGCATTTGCCACCATCACTGGCTGTTGGGTTACTTTTAGTCATTTGATGAATCAGAATCAGAAGTGAAAATGAGTCAATGAGAAAACTGTGTGTGTATGTGTATGTGTAGTGTGCCCAAGAGAGTTTTCTAGGATCTTTTGTTTTATTCATAAAGTTAACCAGAAGTATCCAGGGTAATGAAATTTTGCTTATAAGATAATAGTTCTCTGACTTACAAATGCTTTGGATTAAAAAAGAGAGGAAAAGGAAAAATGATGCTGTTTCTGTATTTCATTAGAACCTGGAAGAATACTTGCCATCTTCCTTCACTTTCACCTGTTCAGGCTCTCTCTTCCCCTCTTAAACCAAGTGTTCTCCACCTTTCCTTGCAAAAGTATATACTGTTAATAGTAATAACATTTAGCTAGCCTACATGAATCAGAACTTTCTTGGAATATTTTTTGCCACTTTAATTTTAGCATGTATCTCACTTAATCCAGTGAGTGTGCTTTCCAAAGAAAGTGGATAAATGGAAGTTGCATTAGCTGAGCAATGGCATTGAAGTATTTTTAAGGAAGATTAGTGAAATATAAAAAGCGAAATACAAAAGTAAATGATACATTTCACACTTCGATGACTTTCAGAATTTTTTTGGTCTTTTTTTTTCTTTTTTCTATTCTGGTACAGGAATCCAACTCAGTGCTTCTCTTACCAGGCAGGAACTGCACTGCTTAGCTACATCCTCAGCCCTAGTGACTTTCATAGTTTAGAGACTGAGATAATCTGTCATGTAAATTGCTTCAATGAGTGTTAATTATAGAAAGACAAAGTGTATTTGAAAAATGTAAACTCTGGTATTTTTATCTTTTTTTTTTTTTTTTTTTTGCTTTTCATAAGGCAGGGTCTCACTATGTAGTGTAGGCTGACCTTAAACTCATTATGTAGTCCAAGGTGGCCTTGAACTCACTGTTATCTTCCTGCCTCAACGTCCTGAGTGCAAGGATTACCAGTGTGCGCCACCATGCCTGGCTGAACTCCAATATTTTTAAACTTGCTCTAAAGATCCTTCCCAAAATATTGAGTACTGCAACCAAAAATAACCAGATTTTCCTCATATGTCAAAAATAATCATACGAGACCCAGAATAGCAAAAGCAATCCTGGGCAATAAGGACAAGTCAGGTGGAATCACAATCCCTGACCTGAAATTATACTACAAAGCTACTGTAATAAAATCAACCTGGTACTGGCTAAAAAACAGACCTGAGGATCAATGGAACAGACTGGAAGATGCAACCATAACGAAAAACCCACTCAGCTACCTAAAATTTGACAAAGGGGTCAATCAAACTCACTGGAAAAAAGAAGGCCTGTTTAATAAATGGTGCTGGAAAAACTGGCTTGCCTCTTGCCGAGAACTGAAAATAGACCCGAGTCTATCACCATGCACCAAACTCAAGTCAAAATGGATCACAGACCTCAACATTAAAACAGAAACTCTAAAGCTATTGGAAGAGAAAGTAGGTAAAAATCTTGAAGACATAGGAGTAGGCAGAGAGTTCATGAACAAAAATCAAACTGCAAGGGAAACACTTCAAAGAATCAATAACCGGGACCTCACCCTACTGAAAAGTTTTTGTACATCTAAAGAAATCACCAGCAAAGTAAAAAGAAAACCCACAAATTGGGAAAAAACCCTAGCTCTCTGTCCCTCAGACAAAGGA
Organism: Dinomys branickii; assembly: GCA_004027595.1. NCBI lineage: Eukaryota > Metazoa > Chordata > Mammalia > Rodentia > Dinomyidae > Dinomys > Dinomys branickii. Next base: position 14,994 of record PVLD010031894.1, read on the forward strand.
CTGCTATCTGGAACATACAAAGAATTAAAAAACATGTACCTGTCCAAATTCAAACACCCAATACTGAAATGGGCAGCTGAGATGAATACACACTTCTCAGATAAAGAAATACAAATGGCAAATAAATATATGAGAAAATGTTCCACATCCTTAGTCATTCGAGAAATGCAAATAAAAACAACATCGAGATTTCATCTCACCCCAGTAAGACTGGCCAGTATGAAAAAATCATCCAATAACAAATGCTGGCGAGG
>PVLD010031895.1:0-15246 GCA_004027595.1 Dinomys branickii
AGCTTCACAGATATGATGCATGTCAGGATCTTGAGGTGGGAAGATTACCCTAGATTATCTCGGTGGGGCCAGTGTAATTGTGGAGGTCCTTAAAAGATCAAAGCAGAGATGACCATAGAAAGAGAAGGGGGGGGGAGGAGGGAGAGAGAGAGAGAGAGAGAGAGAGAGAGAGAGAGAGAGAGAGAGAGAGAGAGAGAGATTTGAAAATGCTACACTGATGGCTTTGAAGATAGAGGAAGGGATCAGGAGCCAAGGAACGCTGATAGCTTCTAGAAGCTGGGAAGCAGGAGGAAATAGATTCTCTCCTAGAACTTCTAGCAGGAATCAGTCCTGCAGATATCTGGACTATAGCCCAGTAAGACCTATTTTATGCTCCGGTCTTTGGTGCTGTAATAGAGCATAACAGTATTGCTTTAAACCACTAAGGTTGTGTAATTGGTTACAGCAGCAATGAGCAACGGATATTGCAGTTGTACAGTAACGATTTACTATATGGCTGAAAGGTTATTTTGGAATATAGAAATTTTGGGAGATTTGGGGAAATTTTATTTATTTTCCTTCTAAAGATTTGGGAAGACTGTCTAACTTACTATTCCCTCAAAAGCAAGAACAAAACCAGGTTTTCTTTTGGAAATACATTATCTGTCCTCTGGAGCACCAGCTGAGGCAAAAAGAGACACTGGGCTTAAAGATATTTAATATGGTCTCCAAACTGGGCTGTCACACTTAATAACCAGGTGACCCTAAAAAAACAAAGCAAATGCCCTGGGTTTCAGTTTCCTGCTTATACTAAGGCCCGATAATCCCCCACACAACATTAGGGTTGGAAAACGATGTGAGTGCTATGTATTTGGTGCATAGTAGGCTCACAACACGGAGCATCTCTTTTTTATTCTTCTGTAGGGATTTCCTCGCCAACTCATAATGTGTTCAGGGCTGCGATATAGATGATGTTTTCTGGAACAATCACAGTTTGAAAGATTTTTTTTGTAATTTGTATTTAGGAGAATGAAATCATTTGCCAATAAAGCTTTCATCTCTAGAATGATATTTTTCACCTTTCAGCACTACAAACACAGATCACATACTATAGTGAACATGTGAATTTAAAAAATAGATGACAGAAAAAGATATACTGCCATTAACCCCTCTCAAAGCCCTCCCCCCTCTTCCCACCCACGCATCCCACCATTCTTGGCACGTTCTGAAGCAGTTCTGTTAGTCCTCTTTTAGACGTATCTTTAAGAATACGATCAAACATATAGTTCATGGTGCTTGCAGGTGCCATTACAGTCTGTTTTCAACTACTTTATTTACCAGATCTGGCACCGTATGACTTCCAGTTCTTCCCCAAAGTCAAAACGACCAGGGACTTTCTGAATCAATTCAGGACATTGCAGCAGCCAGACAGCACAACAGTGCAGGCCTGAGACAGGAGGAGCACCGGCGGGAGCTCGGTCTGGGTCTCTTAGCGACTTGGAACAAGCCTATCTCGAAGTGAAAAATGAGGGGAAAGGGGGGCTGGGAATTTAGCGTAAAGACTCTGGGTTGAAACCCTAGGAAAGCAGGAAAGAAAAGAAAATGAAAGGAAGGAAGGAAGAAAGGAAGGAAGAAGGGAGGGAGGAAGGGAGGGAGGGAGGGAAAGAGAAACCAAGAAAGAAACCAAGAATGATGGGATAATTGTGTTCCAAGACAGGATAAATATTAGAAGGAGATTAATGACAGTGTCTTTCAGGGTAATAATGTTTTTGAGAAATCGAAGCGCACCGTATTTTATGATCACACCTTGTTCTCTGTAGGCTGTTCAGGAACATCCTTTGCTCCATCTGCTCGATTCAGCAGCATCCTCCACCACTCTCCAGTTGCGCCCTTCGAAAGTGTCTCTGGACAAGGCCAGGTGAGTCCTGGAGTCTCAGTCACACCTGGCTGAGAATCCCAGGTGGAGGACTGTGACCTCGTTGCTCCAAGGACAGAAGGGGCTGCGGGGTGTGGAAGTGAGTACTGGGCGCATCAGCCATAGTTAATGGGTACGAATTCCCTGTGCGTCATCCCCGCTGTTTGTCTGGGCCCCGTGCAGCTGAGGACTGAACGCCAAGTGCAGCTGGGCTTGGGCTGGAGACCCGGATGTGCACAGCCAACGGAGAATGTGTAGGCAGATCCAAACACACATCAAAATGTGTTGAACTGAAATGTGTAGCAGGAGACAGGCACAGGAGGCATATTTAACTGCAAGGACGCGGGCTGTGCGAGTCAGCACAACTCCAATAATTGCTGCCTTCCGAGCAGCCCGAGAGTTCCAGAGCAGCTGCGAACACACTTTGCCTGGAGCTCTGCTCAGCTCAATGTTCTCTGGCAACACCTGGTGGAACAAGGAAAAAACTACACAGCGCTTTGGCTTGATCTATCGCATCTGCTGCTCCTGTCGCAGCTGAGGGCTTTCCACCGCGCGGGTTTGCAGCTGAGTGGGGGATGGAGGGCCGTGAGAGGCCCCGCCTCTGGGCTAGCATCAAACTCTGTGCCATGCTAATTTCCACTGTTTTTCATTTCAACTTTACCGAGCAGAAAACAAACACTGCTGTATAGTCAAGTTGTGTGTGTGTGTGTGTGTGTGTGTGTGTGTGTGTGTGTGTGTGTGTGTGTGTGTGTGTGTGTGTGTGTGCTAGAGTTAGGAAATAAATTATAACTGTAGGCTTGCTGGAGATTTTTTTTTCTCTCTAGGATATGCCGGGAAAGCTCTCAAAAATCACCCTACAACTCAGCAAGCATGCGCTCCCAAGCTTTACAAGCACACCCTCATGAGTTATAACCATATCCAGAATGATACCCTTTAGGGCTCTGCAGGCATCCTTACAGCCACGGGTAGGATCCTCTCGGCTCAGGGCAGAGGAAATGAGAAAGAAGACCCCAGGCATCTACTCACAGGCACGAAAACGCACGAACTCAGGGACCTGCTGGCTGCCCACTTTCCCACGGATGAGAGCAAGGTGCTTACCTAAGGGGCGTTCTGCCTGTTAAAGGTACAGCAGTGGGCAATCAGAGAACTGAAAGGTGTAGTCAGGTTTTTTAGATGTTCTTTGTAAATCACGAGACTCATAGCAAATTTCCAAAAGGCACAGCATTGCTGAGGGTTGGGTCCTGATTACACAGATGCAAGTGATTTGCATGCGCTAAGCCTTTATGTCCTAGACTGTACAGCCAGAAGGACAGCAGTCGCTGTCCATGGAAGGTGTGGGCGCTAACTGCTTCACACTGTGACTGCCACCAGGTGAGTGCTCAGGAAACGTTAGCAGGAGGCACAATTACTGACTTCTAAGGAGCAACCACTGCTTGTCAGAAGTTTAGGGACTGCCTTTCTGGTGATATGAAACAAATTCCCATTTCTTTGTGTTTTTCTTGTCCTTCAAAATGGAACAAATACCACTAACTTAAAGAAAAATTCCTGTCTATTTGGAACTCTTTCATAATAAATAGGAAGTGAAATATTGTTTATTAGTATACGTTTGCAAATCAAATGTCCTGGGGAATTGGTGTGTGTGCATATGGTATCTTGATCATTTTATTCACCGTGATTTCTTTTCCATCTTCATGTCTAACTCCCATCACCTATCATTTCCCTTTTATTTTGCTCTTCAAAGTATTTATACAGGTAATCGTAGTACAGTGATACATGAATAACCATGTTTATATCAGCACAACTTAAGACAACTAAATCATGGAAGCAGCTTCAATGCCCTTGAACAAATGGGTAAAGCAAATGTATACATATCATACACATCTCAGCCATAAATTATAAATTTTAGCCATTTGGAGAAAAGTAAATGGGTTTTGAGACCATAATACTAAATAAAATAAAACTGATATAGAGGAGTAAATACTACTTAGTTTTAGAAAAATTTTTCCCAGCACTCAGGAGGCTTCCAGCACTTGGGAGGCTGAGGCAGGAGGATTGCCATGAGTTCCAGGCTGGCCTGGGCTACGTAGTGAGTTCAATATCAGCCTAAACTGCATAGTGAGACCCTGTCTCAAAAAACCAAAAAAAAAAAAAAAAAAAAATTCTTTTACTGAAAATATTGTTGGTTGGAGGTAAAACACATTAATTCTTCTTTAGAAGGTCTAGTGGAACATAAAAATAAAGCATTATTATGTATAGGGTGCTCACATCCATATAATGACATAAACAGTCAATGCCATTGGTTGAGCAACTACTGGAAAACATTGGAGATGCATTTGAAAGTGTCTCAAATACGTGTTTCAGGGTCTGTTTTGGAAGTTATCTCAACCTTGTTAATCGAGGAGTAAGGTTAATGATTGGATATAAAAATAGTCAATAGGTACCAAAAAGTGCTCAACATAACTTATTACTAGGGAAATGGAAAAACCAAAACCACCTTGCGGTATCACCTCATACCTACTAGAACGGCTATAATCAAAAAGACAAAAGATAAGTGTTGGCGAGGACTTGGAGGAAAGGCAACCCTTGCAAGCTCTTTGTGAGGGATGTAAAGGGATACAGCCATGTGGAAAATTGTATGGAGGTTCATTTAAAAATTAAAAACAGAACTACATTATGGTCCAGCGATCTTGCTTCTAGGTATGGTATTTATGCAAATGAAATGAAACCAGACTATATCTGTGCCCCAGTGTCTGTTACAGCATTACGCACAATAGCTAAAATACAGAAACAGCACAAGTGCCTATTGGCAGGTGAATAAAGGAAATATGATATTTATAAGATCGAATATTATTCAGCCACAAAAAGAAGGAAATCATGTCATTTTCAACAACATGGGTGAATCTGGAAAATATTACGCTAAGAGAAATCAAGAGGCCAAAAGACAACTGCTATACAATCTCACTTGTATGTAGAATCTAACATAATCGGATTCATAGGAGCAGAGAGGAAAAATGGTGATTGTCAGGTGCCAGGGGCAGGAGATAACAGAAATTTGGGTTAATCAAAGTACACAAAGTTTCAGTGCAAGGTGAATTAATTCTGGCGGTCTAATATGTATCATGCACTTGAAATTTGCCAAAAAAGATCTCAAGCTGTCTCACCCACAGCAAAATGAGAGCAATAAAAATGTGTGTAATGACGGATACATTCACTGTATTGAATGGAGTGATAATTCACAATGTATACCTATGTGAAACACAGACTGAACATTTTAAATGTGTATGATTAAAAGAAGTGCTCAGACAATCCAAGGAAAAGCAAGCTCCTTTCATGCCAGAACTGTGGCATGAGTTTTTAGAACAGCCTCATCATTTCTCTGTAGGTCAGATTTGCGAATTTTCTTCAATGCATCTGGAACTGTCTCCATGTCCCTCTGCCTCTGTGGACCATCATTCTGTACTTTCAGTAGCAACAAATCAAAAATAGGCTTCCTTTACAGTTGCCTTCCCCTACCGACATGCTGGGATCAGATTCCATGCTGAGATTCAAAGTTACAAGGTCTCATCCACTGGAATTCTCAGTGAACGAGGCTTCCTTCTAACAGTAACATTCACAAAATATTTACCATATTGCTTGCCAGTGGCTGTCCAATTAGGCTCATCCAAAATACTATAATTAACAGAGGGGAATCTCCCATACTAAATGTTGGAAGCTACTCAGATTCAAATTATGCGCAAGGGCTTGGAAACCAAGAAGTGGTATCTTTCTACAATCAGAGTTCAACTACTTTGAAGTGTGCTGCACCCAGACATGACCCCCTAAAAGCAGCAAGGAATCTGTGTTTTCTTCTATCCCTTGATAGATCTACCAAGTGCAGGAAGAAGCAATGTTATTTTTTTTAAGTTTTATTTAAGGCCACTCCTTAAAGATGACATTCATTTACATCAAATGACAATTTTCCCATCTGAAATGATTAAAGATTGACAATGGAGCTCAAGAAACACCATTTTTCACTTCAAAAGGAAATTATTAACCTCTATTTTCGGAGCACTTAACAATGTCCAGGACCGAATAAGTTAGGTGATCCTCTCTTACAGGTTATTCTTCACACAGGCTTGGTGAACTCTTAAACGTATTTTCAAAGATTTGCTCAGCTCTGAAATAGAGAATATATACTTTGCTATTGGCAACACTCAATTGTATGTTTTAATTAAATCTTTACTTTAGGATACACTCTTAATATATATAACATGTTCCTCTTTATTATGAAGTATATTTATAAAACAAAAACAACTTGTTTAAAAGAGAAGAACGCACGTTCGTGTGTTGCGTGCTTGATGTGTCAACTGCGCATTGCATTATTTCTCTCCTTGGGGTTTAACCTTTTGACATAGGTCATAAGCATGGACAGGCAATTTACAAAGGCCACTTTTACATGACAGCTTAAGTTCCTTTTATGCAGTTTAGAAGCTCTTTTGCCACCCAGATGGGATTGTAACATGGGAAACATGCCATGTGTCCTGGTTGTGCCAATGTTTCTGGTACTGTCTGGTTTTTTAAATGTATGTATTGTAGTTTTTGGTGGTACTAAGCTAAGGATGGTGCTCAGATCATGTGAATGCTGTCCAAGTGCTCTACCATGGAACTACCATGGAACTACACATCATCAATGTGTCTACTGAGTTCACATCATTCTCAAATACCTGTTATTGCCATGGCACTGGCATCCTCAATGCTGGAGGCTACCAACAAGGATACTGTTACCTCACTACAGATAATGTGGATGACGTCCAAAGACATTAAACAACCTGTCAGACAATTGACAGTATCATACAGGGAATAAACAGCAAAGACCAAACACCTACATGACCACTGGATTCCAAACTGCTTTTCAATGTTTTTCTCTTGTATTAATCCCAGGCTGTCTGCCTGTCTACCCATATATTTGGCTGCTTGTCTATTTATCAATCCATCCACCTGTCTCACAAAAAAACTGTATATGATCCTAAGGTGAATATTTTTTTAAGGTGAGTTTGAATGTTATCAGAGAGAGGTCTAGAGCAATGGCTAATTATTTCCAAAGATTCTCTCTTTGTGGAAATAATGCTATTTGGAGGCTGTTTGAGATTTGGAAATCTTCACCATTTTTCTATATTTTTCCATATTATTATGTATAGTTTGACTTGTTTCACAGTGAGAATGGATTCAGGCCAATCACTGTGTGCTTAAAAATATATGCACAGAATATAATTTTTTTAAAAAAAATAACTTTATCAGACAGTTTAATCTTCTTGATACCACCGTTGCACATTCCCTGTATCCAGGGAAAATCTCCTGGGGTATACTAGGGCTACATTTTGGATAATTCTTCACATGTCAGCTGTATGGGACTAGATTTTGTTCTTTTTGTCCCTCACATCCCTGAGTTTCATGTGTGGCTCCAAGGACGGCAAGGTAATGTGCTAGAAATAAATGCAAGTATATTTAGTGCTACTTTGAGTTTGCTTCTCACCAGCAAGGCCCACCACTGCCTGCATGACAGAAGATCTCCTAAGCCTCACTCAGTGGGCGTCAGCACCAACATCAGCATGGACACCGACACCCCATGAAACCCCACCATGTTGCTGGGAATTGAAATCAATTGTTAACTGACTGGGTTATTGTAGGACTGAGGATTGTGCAGTGGGTTCTGCTGAAAGAAGTTTCTGCCCTTTGTTCTGCATGTATCATCCAAGTGGGAAACTTCAGAATGCTTGAAGAGCAAGCAGCTTCCACAGTAGCAAGGGGCTGTGAGACCAGCAACTCTTCCTCTTCCTCTTGAAGGAGGAGGGTAATAAAAAACATGCTCCTGAGCCAGCAGGCACAGATGTGTTTGGAAGGAAAAGCTGTAGGGCTAGAGTGCTTTAGCTGAAACACTTCAAAAACATCACTTTAAAACTCTGAAGAGAAACGCAGAGACTATTCTGAATATATATATATTTTTTTTTTCTTTTTTTTTACTTTTGAGGATTTCTGTGTTCAAGGACCATCTGAGCATGTGTGTGAGACTCTGTGCTGAGACTTCACTTATCACCTGAAGGAGGGAATCAGTGGGAGGGGAAGGGGGCAGACTTACATAATGCAGTTATTCTAAGTGCAGATCTTGGCCCTTCCCCCAGACCAATCAAAACCTCTAGAGATAGAGCTTGAAGGAAGGTGTGATTTAATAATTTCAGTAGATCCTTATGCATAACAAACTGTGGGAACACAACGCATAAAGGATCAAAGCATGAACTCCAGAATTAGCAATATCTGGATCGACACATCCACTCGGCCCCTCTCCTGGTTGAGTGACTAAGAAAAATGATCTTCCTCACCTGAGGCTCAATTTTTTCATCAGTCAGTAGAGTAGAAACATACTACCTACCTCATAGAATTGTTGAGATTAGTGCAACGCCTGGAACTTCAGAAATAAATGTTGGCTCTTTATAATCTTATGTAATTGTTGTTAGTCTAAGTTAAATGGAAATGTTTTTCCAACCCAGGATGCTTCACAATAAAATGGAATTGGATTGAGCCGTATCCCTGAAAAGTTATGTCTGAGTTCTAACCTTCGTGCCTGCAACATGATCTTATTTGGGACCAGATCTTTAGAGATATAATTAAATTTAGGATTGCGATATGAGATCATTGTAACTAGGACACAAAAGAGAAGACATAGAGAAAATTCCTATGACAAATATGGAGGCAGTAATTGGCACACGTAAGCCAAGGAATGAGAAGGATTTCCAGAAGCCACCAGAAGCTAGGAAAGAGGTAAGAACAGATTCTTCCTCAGTCTCTGTGAGGAGCCATCTCGGCTCACATCTTGATTTTAGACTTCTAGCCTCTAGAATTGTGAAGAAATACATTTTTATTATTTCAAGTCACCAAATCTGTGGTAGTGCAGGGGCTTTTGGTACTGCCCTAGGAACACATAGTACTTTAGGCCCACTTTAGAAGGTGGATTAAGGAGCTGGGGATATAGCTCAGTGGAATAAGCACCTGCCTAGCAAGCGCAGGGTCCTGAGTTCAATCCCCAGTACAGCCAAAAAAAAAAAAAAAAAGAAGGTGGATTAAGTTTCAAAGGGATCATCTAAGAATTCTCTTCTCTAGGGAATCTGAACCCATGGAAACAGTGCAGGGACTTGGCTCAGGCTCCGCACATAGCAATGATGATGGGAACCCCCTGGCCACAGCCATAGCATTGGTACATGTCTAGTTCAGTATCTGTTCTCTGGCAGGATCCTGAAAGAAAAGAATTTCTCCTCCAGGGAGCAGCTTAGACATACAGATCTGAAGGTGGTAAGTGTCAGGCAGGGAGTCAAAGCAGACCCACTTGGGACAGTTGCCACTTTATCTAGATAAGCTCTCCTCCCTGAACTCTCCAGAGAATTCACTCATCGATCCCTCTCCTCAAATGAACACCACCACCAGCACCGTCATCATAGTCACCATATACTGACAGCCCCTGCACACTAGATGCTAACTGAATTCTTTACCTTCATCAACTCCAAACTTTTGGTTTTGAAATAATTCTCTGCTCCCATCTTACACATCAAGAAACTGAAACTCCAGCAACATTTTGGATCCTGTAAGTGTTACCCAGAAAGCAAGGAAAACATACCACTTTCAACTCTACGGTCAGTCTACCCTCATAGGCAGTTTGGAGCAACAGTGAGGTTTTAAGCATAGAGATCTGACATGTCCCTCAGTGATGTTCCAGCTCACTTGGAACAGGTCCAGCAGAAGCACCCTTTCTCCATGTGGAATCTTCATGGAGCAGGTTCCTGATCAAATGTTCAAGAACAGTGTCAGGAATAGAACCTTCAGCAAACAGTTGCTCAAAGAATGTAGATTAACCCACTGAAGCCCTTCAGAGAAGAAGCTAGATGCTGCGGAAATTTACGAAATAAAGCTCCCATTGTTCACTGAGCAGAGAAAGTCTCAAGCCCAGTGAAGCCTTAAAAACTGAGTAGTTTCACCACGCCATTTTACAGGTGAGAAAAATCAATATTCTAATGGACAATCAGGTGTATTCAGGATTATGTGGCTTGTGATATCGACAAAACTTGAACACAGAACTCTTAACATGTGTGTTCATATCATATACATCTACTGCTAAATTGTGAAGGCCATCAATGGGGCAAATATACATACATATATCAGAATTGTTCCTAAGTGCCAGGAGAATTGACCCATATACGTGTCCTGTTCTTTGTGAATCACTGTTACAGGAATCTTCTGCAGAGTCTCAATATGCTGAAAAGAACTGTTGTCAGTGCCCCTCTGTTCACCCCTTTTACTTTTGGCACTGATGTCAAAGTTCATGAAAGACTCCAGGCTGAGCAGTGCTCCTGTAACTAGCGTGTTCTGTACACTTCTACGGGAATCTGTGTCCCCGCCCATCCCAAGGAGGCCGGGGATACCCTTTGTGTGACACAAGGAATTAGCACAACTCCATGCCTGGTATCCCTATAAACTAGTGTGGACAGGCTGGTGTCCCACAGTCTGTACATAGGCGGTCTCAAAAAGTCACTGGCACCATGAATGACAGGCTAAATAGCTCATCATTTCAATCATATCTTGAATACACGCCGGATTTAGATACAACACACTCAGTGCTATCTTAGTAAAGTCATAAAGCATCTCTTCCTGACCCGATTCTCAGCACCAAAAATAGAGCATAAAGGAGGTACCACTTTTGTGGGAAAGATTTCAATTCAGTAGATTTTAATTAAATAAATAATTGACATTTATTCATTGCTTTTTTTTTTTAAAGAAAACGTCAGTTTTTGCATTTTCATACTGAATTTTCTCCAGGGGTGTCAGAACTCATGCTTTCTCAAAGACTGGCAAGTGTATCCATGCTTTGTGTTTTCTGTGTTTTATGGACCCATTGCTACTTTCCTGCCACCCTTGGAGACACAATGTCCTTGCTTCTACAGAAAGAACCAAGGAGGGGACAGATGCAGCAGGAGCTAGGGGGAAGTCTGCAGTGAGAACTCACAGTGCCTGAGCTCTACAGAGTCCTCAGCTGCTCCTGCTGTTGGTCCTGGGCCTCCGCCTATGATGCTGGACATATGGGGAGATCCAGAAACAGCAGCGGGAACTTTCAAGGTGGGATGCCCCCAGTTATTCAGGGAGAGGAAGAAAAAAAAGCAAGTGCCCACTCCTGAAATTGCCCCCACTGTATTCCTATGTGCTTGCCATGGAGGTGTACCTGTTTTGCTGTTCTAAGTTTCTGAAATGCAGTGGCTTGGGGTCATCTTTCTATGAAGGCTAAGACGGCAAGAAATGTGGGCAGGCAGAGCTGCACCACTGCAGGTTCACTGCTGGAGGCACGCTGGAGAGCTGTGGTCTCGAAGGAAGCCGGGACACTCTCATTACCCTCCTCCTGCTTCTGCCTTGGATATCAGAAAAATAATATCCCTTGTGCCTTCCACCAGCACTTACAATCGGGAGCCCAGAACCCATAATTGATAACAACTTCCACGGCCTGGCCAGCACCTCTCCTCCACCATAGGAAAGTTCCCCTCCCTGCCGAGCCATGCTGAGGGATGCTCTCACACACAATTATCTTAATTTAGGTATGTATTTTGTGACAATATTTTGGATAACCCTGGCACTTACTCTTCTCTATTATAAACATTTATGTAACCATGCCAGCCGATTAATCTGAAGGATGTGGCAAAGAGACAGAGAAATTTCACCCACAGGAAACAAAAATACAGTCTTTGAGGATAAATATGTACTCCAAAATTCATAACTTATTGCAGATTGCTATTGATATTTCAGAAACGTATTTGTCCCTTGGACATATTCATACAGTGTTTGCAAGTCTATAGACACATCTATTTAATAACTGTACCGCATAATTCTTACATGCTACATATACATGAGAACCTGCAGACACCCCCTCAATCCCCACAACAAAGGTAATAAGCTTTTGTCTCATCTCTTTTTTTCTGCTTTAAGCATTCCCCTTAATGAGCTCTGCTTCTTTGTAACTCAAGAGATTTAGTATTCTGTCCAACAAAACAATTTATTGCCCAAAATGTTCCGACTGCAGATAAAATCGTAGCTTCCCCAATACTTCTGGCTCCACAGTTAATACCCTAATGTTTCATTTACAGCTGAACAAAGCAGCTTATCTCCACTAAAAGGGGAATTAGTAGTAAGAAATAATTTCAATCATCTGCTGAGTTTCTAAGTAAAGTGATGACTTCTGCATTCTCACTGCTATCTGATGACAGGTGTGTTGGGGGCTCCCAGAAAATAGAGCAGTTCTGTCACCTAAGCTTTGTAATTTGAACAATGCAGCTACATAGATCAGGCAAGAGTTAGGTCTTGGCTGTCAGGGGGAAAAAAAAATCGACACTCGGAAATATGCTGTAGTCAGCGGTTCTTAGCTACAGATTGGGTACTAACTCAAGGGGAAAAAAATAGGTTTGAATCAACAAATGGCTCCATGCCCTCACCCCCCGGCCTGCAGAAAACTTATTATCCACCTACAAACACGCAACCACAGTCTATTACACTTCCTCAGCACGTACACACACCCACATGGTACCATGATGGCTATATATCCTCACACGCGTGCACACTGCCTTATTTATGTGTGCACAGACATGAAGGTTGCAGGAGACGGCAGCAAGGGGGCGGGGCGTGAGGACGGCGGAAGGATAGTACGGAAAATAGCAAGGCAGAGGCTGGGGGATGGCTCTGTGGCGGGCACGGGGGGCATTTACAGCAGGAGAGGAGAGTGGCTTGCCTTCCTGAAAATCACAGGGGGAACTTCAATTTGCCACTGCTGTTGTCACGGTTTTGGCAAGTGAGAACTTGGTGGTGGTCCCCAAAAGGTGCCTGATAAGTACAGCGGAAAGAAAAATAATCAAGAACCCAGAGACAGACAGTCCTGACCCTGGGTACTATAAGGCTGGAAAAAGAGAAATAGAAATGCAATGCGGAGGGGACTGGAGAGGCAGGGAAAATGCACTCTCAGTGCCTCTGTGTTTGCCTCTGAACTGTCTTAATGGAGATGCTTCCTTAGAAGATAAGGTCTCCTAAGTAGGCTCTTGTAGCCCTCAGGGCCATCAGGATCTAGGATCAGGAGACCTAGGCAGAAGACCAAGGCAACGCGAACGACTGTGCAGAATTGCAACTAATCAAAAAAGTCCAAACAGAGGTTGTTGTATCTAAAGGAATCCCTGTAAGTTTCAGTTTCTTTCTTTTTCTATGATTCTTAAAGCTGGTGTCTGCTGGACCTTCCACAGTTCGGTGAACCACCTCCTGGCTTGGTTACTAACTGCTCACTTGTATCCTTCTCTGAAGGGTTTGAACACAGGAGACAGGATTTGCTTGAGCCACAGATGCCTGCATCAGGGGGAGAGTAGATGGCTAGGGGGTTACCCTTCTTCCTGGGACACCCTGTGGCCAAAGACGGATTGATAGTTTGAGCTAGGGCTATGATTCTGGATGAAAAATTCCTTTTATATTTAATACTCGAGAGCTCCTCATAGGATCAGCCTGAGGCTGAATTTGCCCCAAACCTCCCCCTTTCCTCTCAATCTCCTGCCATACACTGATCCATAACCCTCAGCCTCACAAGTTTCTTCTGAGAGCATCTTACCAGTTAACTTTTTGCACACAAGTCTCTAACTCAGGCACTAACCCTAGAAAATCTGATGTAAAATAGATGGAGGTATAAAAACTCTATGAAATGTATACTCATATAAATATAGGCTTGAATGTATTGAGTTTTGGATGCAGCAAAGATAACAGTGATGACTGGCTAATTGACATGTGGAGATGAGCAAGAAGTGAAGCATATCTTGCCAACCACAGACTCCCATCTTTCTGGATGCAGAATTAAAGCTTAAGGTTGGACATGTCTCTACATGAAATGCAGCTCCACCCTACTCCTACCATCAGATATTCTTTCAATTAGATCTCAAAACAATTGATTATATGCAAGAAGACAATGTCTCAGAAAAAACAAATCACCAGAGAGCCAGGTGAAGCAGAAGAAAGAGAGACCCCTGTGTAGTGATTCAAAACATTGCATTCAGCCTTGAACAATGGCAGCCAGAGGTGATCCTAAAGTAGGCTCCTACGGTGTGTTGACATAATCAAAACTTTTTGGACTTTGCTAGTAGTTGGATATACCAACTACTAGTCAGTTTAATCTATGGAGTGTTAGTAGAAGTAGGCTTCAGCCTAAGCCCCAAGAGAGGTAGAAAGCAAATAATTATACCCACGACCGTTTTTTTCTGGATTTTAACTACCTCCCATCAAAATCATTCACTCTTGGAGAATCAGAAAAGTGCATCTCACAGATTTATTTCATTTTGTTGAGTGTCTACTACAAGTCAAATACTTACTAATGACCATGACAGACTCATGAGCTTCCTTAAGTAGCAATTACTCAGGAGTAGAAGAAATACACCACCATCCAAATACAAATATGCATTTCATTTTAGTTTTGTGAAGTGCTTTGAAGGAAAAGACAACATGTCAAAGAGGGGATTACAAAGGGAACTGCCCTAACCTCCAGGGTTCAGGGAAGGCTTCCTTGAAAACAGATAAGCAGGCAGAGGTCTAAACAGGATTATGCAAAAGCAACGCGAAGGGCTCAGTAAAACATTTTGATGGTGGAAAGCGATGTGTAGAAATCCTCAAGGAGAAAGAAATTGGGCAAGTTTTAAATCCTGAACATAGTTCCAGCTTGGCTTATATACTGCAGTAGAGAATAAGCAAAGTATAAAATGAGATTGTGAAGGGTGGGAGGTACAAAGGGATGCAAAACATTTGTATTTTACGGGCATCAAGGAATCAGTGAAAAGGTGACAGGAGGCAATGAGTAGACAAATGCAGATTCGTATCCATGTCCTTTATATAGGGGACCTCTGCCCACCTGAAAGGTGTCCTGAGCCCTAGCCAGGTAACCCATTCATTCATTCACTCACTCATTGTCAAATGCCCATTGCACATGAGGCGTATGTGCTCTGGGAATGCACAGGAAGCAAAATAACAACAGTTTTCATCTCCATGGTGTATCCAGTCTTTTAGGGAAGATAATCTGAATCAAATCGTTACATCAAGGGGCATTGTCTTGGTTACTTTACTCTTGTTGCTGAGACAAAATACCCAACACCCAAAATGAAGAAAGGAAAGGTTTATTTAGCTTACAGTTTGTGGAGGTTTCAGTCCATACTTGGCTGCTTCAGAGGCAGAGTGGCACATGACAGAGGGCAAACTTCATGGCAGCAGAGCACAGCAAAAACAACCAGAGCAAAAGGGAGGAATGGCTACAAACAGCCTCTTTCTATCCC